>LPNX010112722.1:852397-994952 GCA_001517045.1 Pseudotsuga menziesii | reverse complement strand
GTTAAACACTCAAGAACAAAGCATCGAGTTTATTGTTGTAAGCCCCATTTCTCGTAACCAAATGGATCTTTCCAAGTGATCTTGCTTTCCTTCACACTCGTAAAACTTAAGCTATTTTATGCTGTTTTGGAAGGAGCATTGGGTAGGTGGTAATTTAACCTTTTTCGGACCTTCCCGACTAAGTACAAAAAAGGTTCACCTTTCCTTCTTCAGAAGTTAAGAGAGTTCTTCTGTGGTTTGTTTTATACTTTTTCGGCCTCAGGAGACTAAATTGGACGAAAAAGGACCCCCTTGGAGTCTTCTTTGGCATTTTTAGACTCTCAAAATGTGAAAATACCGCATGAGCATGTACTAGTTCGGGCTCATTAAATCCACGGATCAGTGTATCAAGCATTATTTTCTCATCTCTTCAAGCTTGTTAAAAAATGAAGGGGGAACCGAGTTTACTTTCCTAGACTCGTTAAAACTTGACAGGGAAGGTAAGGAAGAAGTTTTCTCTTGTTTTCAATAATGGCAGCATGTCATCCTTGAACATAGCACTCTTTGCTTTCCGATATCCATGTTTCAGTATACACTTGTGTTCAGCTATCACTTTGAGTTTTGACTCCTCCTCTTGTCCATTATACCTGGGGAATCTGCTCATGTCTCCTACATGACATATAAGTCTAGTTGTTCTATCTATCCGTTGTATGCTGCCTTGGGTCATCTCTGTGTCGTGCTCACTGTTCAAGGATTATACCTAATGTCTGATCTATCACCTGATCCCATCACTATTATATCTGTTATCCATTTACTTGTGTCTCCCTTCTTTTGCCCAGTTCCTAGTCACTCTTGTGATCCGTTGGAGGATCCATTACCTTCCTTATCACAGTATGGTTCCGTTTCAGCACCTCCTGATGACGAAGACCTAGAGTTTTGACGATAGTACCTCTGGATTCACTTTCATCATTGGTGAACTCCTTTGCTTCAGTTGTCAATTATCACTTATTGGTTGACAAACTGTTGAATCCTCTCCATGTTCGACTTCAGCTTACCCTTATTCACATGGCTTGGATTGTACTGGTTCTTTGGGATCATTTATGAAGACCTTAGTCCCTCATTTTAGGCTAAGTTGCGCAAGACCATGTTCTATTTTGATATCCAGCTCCCAGATCTTTGAAGACTCATCATTATTGTATTGTGGCTTCGATCCACCTTTGTAATATACGTGGTTTCTACCCGTATCATATGATGTAATCAAATATTGTAAAGGAGCTAGTGTTCCAGTAAATTGAACATAGTATCCTCAGATGTAATTTTGTATATCACATTATTATGTATTTGTTTCAGGTACTCTCTATGCTCCATTGGATTTCTAAGTTTCTCCAGAGTTAAAGATTATAATGTATTTCGGCCATCGTTCCCCTCTGACCTCACACATTAGGGGGCATCTGTTATACAACTGAGTGGCACCTCTTCGTCCGAGTGCTGATATCCCTCATGTCGGCACACAAAAGGACACTTATGGATAGAGGTTTTCCCTTAACACTATAGCTTGGCTTGTCATGAAATACATTCTACCTTCATCCATCTAGTTACTTTGCCATTTAGCCATGTTGAGATGTATTCGCGACTCTCTTTTATAGACAACTCGCGAGTCATTCGCGAGTCTCCTTCACAGCAAGTCGCGAATCCTTGTATTCGTGGGTTACGCTTATATAGAGTTGCGAGTCATTCACGGGTTGCTCTACTACATACCCGCGAATGTTCTTCTTAACATGAAAACACAAAATCACGCGCTAATGGGATTTTAGTTAAGTCATTTTACTTAATCTCCCTAACTGCTATAACCTCCCTAACCTTTGAGAACTGCCTTATTTCACCCATATAAATATAGGCCTTGGGGAGGGTTGTATATACTTACACTTTTGGAGCAAAGTTATGCTGGTGGATTGTTTACAGAAGTCTTTGGAGCAGTGAAACTCAGAATCCTTTGGTGACAGAGGAGTCCTTGTCTCAGACGTTTGGTTGTACTCTGAACTTTCTCATTATTGATAATAAAGAGATTACTTCTTCCACATGTGTCTCATATATCTTGGTTTGATAATTGTTTATGCTTCAGTATTTCATATTTGATTTATCTAACCTGTTAATATATATATATGAATCACTCTGTATCTGGAAGATTGTCTCTGAACAGGTGAAAGAGGAGTGAACCTTGAAGACTTTGGAAGTGGAGCAGATTGGAAGAGGACTAGCAAGGATCGAACTTTGTTTAACAAGTAAGTTCCTCTAACCCTCCTATTTCCTATTCTGCACTTTAGAAGTCAATTTTCTGCAAGTGTTTGAGTATGTTGGTAACCCCCGACCTACGATTATTAGGTGCATAATCCCTTACAACATGTGTGCTTTACTTATATTCAATTATGTCAACTTCCCTGTTATTTGTGTTATATAGGATTTCCATGTCTTAATTGAAATTGACATTAACCATTAATAATGGAGAGATTTTAATTCTTAATCTAAATTAGGTGGGCTCCAAGTGCACCTTATACTCAACACTTATGGAAGGTTGATTCATGCTTGAAACTAGTTCTAAGTGAGATAGTGACTTATGGATGCTAAAGTGACCTTATTGATGTTGAGATAATCCTTTCATAAGATAGATCCATTTACATCTACAAATGTAGAGAAGAGGCTTATGATGCATTTAACTTGATAGACACAAACTCAATGAACTTGCAGTATGAAATGACTTGATCGCGCATGGATTCAAAGATCAGTATAACAACATAACCAAGTACTCAATTGACAAAAATGATATAATCACCAAATCATATCATAGACGAGAGAGTAGAGACTTATACTTGCTTGAAAATTTCCACCCAGTCTTCCACCCCTGCCGATCAAAAGCAAGATGAAAAATCAAAATTTGAATATGCCATTGGAAAGCAAGCATGGGAGACTAAAGGAAACATAAAGGACCATGGAAATTGATACTTAGAGCATTCAACTAGATCTATCAAATCCCTAAAGTCAAATTAGGTCAAATTGAGTCAATAATGAGGAAGAAAGCAAAACCAAAAGACTCATTCATGGACATCAATAATATCATCTGTGATCATCAACAAAGTCATCAATAGGACATTAACGTCCTTATATTCCATTCAAATAATTCATCATTTATAACTCATTCTTAGTCACACTCAGAAACCTTAAATTTAGTATGGGGGGGTTTTATCTTCTTAGGAAGCGAAAAGTAGGGGAGGTTGTTGTGGCCACAACATATCACAAGGTGTAGAAACATTTACATGTTTGTTTGAGTAGGTAAATCACGTCTTATAACCCTATGGAAACTTGGCATTTTCATCCCAAGCTAATTTCACACCTACAACAATGTTCTTTTTTATGAGTTCCTTCCATTTCACCTCTATTTCATCTTTGACAATTAGGTTAATTAGTTCAAGAAAGGATATCGGTTAGTTAACCCTCATTAGATTTCCCTTGTTTCTTGATTTGTTGTTATTTATATTTGTTGTTGAAACTTAATTGAATTATACTATTTAATATACATTCCTTGGTCATATAATAATCCCCAAACCCCTATATGTTAAATGGAATGAAGAGTTATAGAAGATACCCCTGGTAACTCTGCAAGAATGAGTCTAGTTGATACCCTAGGAATGTATGTGTTTTCCATGGATCCCATTTTAGAACTTGATTCGAGGAAAATCGCTTGGTTTGAAGTAGAGGCTTTTCAGTCTCTGACTACCTCTATTAAGCCACCCTCGTACTCATCTTATTATTCTTCTAAATTTTTTAAGTTGGATTCAATCCCATAAGTGAAAGTATCATTTGTTGTTGCTTGACGTAAAGCTTTGGCTCTCTTAGATCAAGGCTTGGTTGGGTTGTTTTACCAATATATGGCCATCCCTTGGGTTAATGGAGACACGGCTAAACAAAAACTACAAATCCATCATTTCAGAATATCTACAACATCATTTTTGTGGCAGAGGGAATTAAGTATTTCTCTTCAAGAAGATGGAAGACCAAGATCTTAGCTTCAAAAGTAGACCTTACTTCACGGGTCTAAGCATAATGTACTTGAATAGGTGGATCTTATACTTCATTTCAAAGAAACATGTTTGTTTAGTTCTACCAATCTGGGTAAAACATCCTCATTTGCCTCTTTGTTGTCGAAGTGACGACGATTTAGCTGCCATAGGTAATTCCATGGGTCAATACATTAGCAAATCTAAAATGAATCTCCCATGTTTTCTTATGCTCATCTCTATGCTGAAGTAGACTTAAAAAAGGCCTTTTTGGAAGAAATGAACATGTCAATGGATGGATGGACAAATTTACAAAAGATAGACTATGAACAACTTCCATTTAAGTGCAAGTGTTGTTGCAAGTATGGGAATTTCACCAAAAAATTGCCCAAAATCCTCTCTGCCTCCATAAAATAATGAAAGATATAGTGGATAGTAGTAGGTGAAGAAGGAAAGAAGGGTGGCAAGGCAATTATCAAATAACTGTAATGTTGTTGAACATAATGGCCACACTGAGAGGGGGGTGAATTAGTGTGATGGCAATTAAAATACTTTTAAACTTCTATCAATTTAATCAAGAAGAGTTCATCAATTAAATATGCTACCAATTGCATCATCATTGCATAAGAATCCATTAACTAATCACCAATGAATCATAAGCATGTTTATCAAATAGATAACTGAATCATAACAAGTAACAAAACACAAGAGAACACAACATATGTTTGGTAAAGTTGTTTTATGTATTGTACATGGAAGACTTCCATCTTCGATATTACAATCAACACCAATCGATATAAAGAGCACCGACTCTCAATCCAAGACCTAGCTTGGTATTCTTAGGTCCAACTGAGAAAGGGTTGACGAATCCAATCCCCAAGGTTGCAAGGATTAGCTTACAATCCTGATGTCAATATGTCTGTCATCAACTGCCACTATCATATACCTCTGCTCATTAACCTGTCAACCTATTTATCAAGAATATCCAAGTCATCAAGGGGTCTGTACATGTGCCAAGTCATTAAAGGAAATGTTGCTCATGTCAAATAAAATCATGTCTTCAAAGTTCTACACGTGCAATTTAGGTCTTCTCATGTCTTCAAAGGTATGCACATGTCAAGGCTTCTTTATGTATTCAAAGGTCTGCACGTGTCAAGGCTTCTTTATGTATTCAAAGGTCTGCACATGTCATCTAGGCCTGCTTTTGTTGTAAATAATCTATCATGTTGTCAAGTCAAACCATGCCACTACTTGCCAGGATATTTCTGCTCAAGAATTAATTGAATCATCATCAAAGTCTGTAACAGAAACCTAGACATCTTTTTCTAGAGAATTGACGATATTTTTTTCGCTCCAAGAAAGTGTTTAAACTTTTGCAGGTTGGACTCGGCTCTCATCTCTAGTGTGGGAATGTTTTAGGATTTGGAGGCATTTTGGAGCTACGATTTATTAGTTTCTTGGTGCTGTTTTGGTTTTCTTGCATGGTGCATGCTGGAGTCTCCCTGTCTGCCTTTGCTTGTAGGTTCTTGGAGCTATCTCATTGTTTATGGCCCTCTCGTTATACTATTTGCAGGGGCCTCTGGCAATATTTGCTTATCTCTCTTGTCACGTCCCCATCCTTCTACTCAAGAGAGGACACGACTATTACTGCTATCATATTCGGGCAAACTAGCTCCATGAACATAATATGAAAAGGCATTGAACTAATAACATACATAGATGTATAAAAACATGCAATCTACAACGAAAGCATACACATTCAAGCATTCACATACGTGTTGTTCATACTCATAAAACAAGCAACATTCATCTTGTTCAAGCATTTAACACGTTCATGATAATTTACGAAGAAAACAAAATTGCAGAGTTAAATACAAGAATACTTATCTTGAGAAGAAGCTTGTCTCGCAACCAGCTATGTCATTGCAACGTTCCACCCAACCATAGGCCAATGTGTTCCTTACTCTCTTAGCATCATTGCCACCCCCGAGATGGGCATGATTTCCACAGGGAACTAGGGGATGCAGAATTACACACAGCAAGGACAAACACCCACAATCAAGCCAATAACCACATCCAAACACAGTCAACCCACTAATAGATGGATACTTGGACTTACTCAGCCAAGCCAACATAGGGATGCAATACACAACAAAATACACAATTATGGGTTGAGGACAACAATTTTGGCAACAAAACAAATTTCCAATATGGGTGAAAACAACCCCCTAACAACAATTCAATTCCCAGGGACGTTTTGGCCCTAACGTGGCCAAAATGGACTTAACAAAACCCAAGAAATTGTGGGTCTCTTGTCCCACTCGCTGGGCATTACCAAAAACGATTTCCAGCTTGGAAAACAATGGGGAAGTGCAGCCAAATTGTGGGGAAGGAAACCCACCCACTGATCATTACCCAAAAGCGAATTCCTGGCCTAGGGAAATGGAAGAAAATGACTTCCTCCCTTGAAAAACACACAGCAAACAAAAAATGTGGAGGAAAATAGCTCTCCAAGCTTCCACTACGTGAGGAAATGGAGAATGCCCTGCATGAGGAAAAATGCGGATGCCCCTATGAGTGAATAATCCACTCCCCTCTTCCACGTGAGGGATAATGGGTGAGAACCCTCCCCTTGGGTATGCATGTGGTCAAAGACTGAAGGCCCTGCCAGAAATGATGACTGCCCACACCTCCCAAGCCCCAAGGCAATAACTGCCCAACTAAATCCTTGGAGAATTAAGTGGGTGGTTGAATAAGACAAGAAAAGGTGAGTAAGACAAAAAGGTGGTTGACAACTAGATGGGTTCTTCTCTTGACACATGGATTTTTCCCATTGGCTCAAGGTTTGAACATTATCCCCCCCTTATCCTTAGGAAATCATGCCTCCATCTCTTTAATGTTGCATTGACATAGCTAGTTGTGGTTATTTAATTAAATTGCATATTTACATGATGTCCAAAATTATAATGTGCTGGTTAGCACAAAATACCATCGGCACCGATTTTTAATCGCCGAAACATAAAACGAAAAATCAATGGTGGGGATTTTGCCTTTATCTCCACACCATGATTAATTACAATATTTGCATCATATATATTTAATGCAAACAAGGACAAAACTAGGGTGTTACATTCCCCTCCCCCTTCAATAGCATTGTCCTTAGTGCTCATCAAAATTGAAAAAAATGCTACCCTGGCACTACCTCAGTGCTCTGCAAAATTAAACAAAAATGGATGTGCCAATCATATGGCATCCTCCAGGTCCCATGTAGCCTCATCGGGATCATGGTGTTCATTCTACATTTTCACTTGTCTAATGGTACAATCTAGAACTCCTCCTTGGTCCCACTATGCGGTTGTCTTCGTACGGACTCCTCCAAGTCCTTGATTGCATGCATTAGTACACACCACTGAATATTTTTTCGGTCCTGGAGAATCCTTCTCCACAGCTTGGAACATCTCCAATGTCTTTGGTAATCCATCAATACCTATGCTCAATCCTCAAGCAATGAGTCAATTTCCACGTCAGATTTACAAGGTTTTTCAAAAATCATGGATGAATCACATGCATGTGTATATCGACATAAAATCAATATAACAACTCTGCTTCAGAGCCTAAAACTCCTTCTAGGTTCTCACCAAGATCAGCGCCTCCTTTATGGACACCACAACAATTAATTCACGAGTCAGATTCATTCATATAAGGTGTAAACTATAACCAGATTTTCAAAACCATGGTTGCATCATATGCTCATGTATATTTACAAGAATCAACAACAACAACAGCTTGATAAGTATAGCAAATACTTATCTATATAACATATCTCAATCGAGATCTAGTAGCCCTGCGTTAGAGCCCAAGACCTCTCTGGGTGTTTAATGGAAGCTCTTCTTAAGGCTCAACACTTCCTCTCAGTGCTTACCAACGCTATGACATTATCTTTGTGGCATCTCTCGATCGAGATTGGGTAGCTATGCTCAAGATCCTAACACCTCTTTGGGTGCTTAATGGAAGCTCTGGATTAAGAGCCTAGCACCTCCTCCAGTACTCGCCAAGCTCAAGGACTTCCTTTCCAGATAGCAAAATGAATCAACTCACTGGTCAGATTCATTTCTATAAGATGCAACCTTTAACAAGATTTTTCCAAAATCCAAACCGCATCATATGCATATGAATAATCACAGAAATCAAAAAGAATTTTCCAAGTAATCAAATACTTATCTACGTAGAACCTATCAACCGAGATCTAGTCATCCCCACTTCATAGACTAACACCTCCTTGGGTGCTTAATGACAACTCTTGGCTTAAGGGCGTAGCACCTCCTCCAAGTTCTTACCAATTCTTGGGCGCTTCCCTTCTAGACATCACAATACCTAGGGGTTATTCTCTTCACGGAGCCCCCATGCTTGTGACAATCCCCTTACAACGTGATTGTGTGCGGAGAGAATTATAATCGGGTGTCTTACACCCTGGGCGTCCCCAGTGATGCATACCGGTGCCTAGCAGGAAAGGGGGTGAAGCTATGTACTATCATACATCCTTCTAGAGGTGTCATATTTCTCAAACACATCCTCCCGAGAGCTATGTACTCCATGGCGGACCACCATCATCTCACCTACGTTACATACAAGCATGCAATTTATATGAGATGCCATTGTAAAAATAATTGCAATTATAGGTTTTCAAACCTATCCCAACCACATCCCTCCGATAAGCTATGTATCCAAGTACATCCTTCTGAGAAGCCATGTACATCCAGTACACATTTTCATCATCTCAACTGCACTACATACAAGCATGCAGTTCATGTGAGATGTCATCATAAAAATTTAATCATAGATTTTGAAATCTATTTCATTCCTGGATACATTTCCAATTATCAAATGATTAATAACATTGATAGCCAAATCCAAATTTTGAATTCACAATTTTGCTTCCCAAAGAAAATCATATTTTGTAATCATGAGATTGTCCTCATATTATTTGGCTTTTGCAATTGGGGAGTACTCATCCCCAACTTACACATGCTGCCCAAAACCTAGACATTCACATACAACATGTCATCTTGACACCATTTTAGATCAGCCAAACAGTTAATAATATTCGATTAACAACAAAATTTAAAATATGAAGTTCAAAATCTATTTTGTTCAAAAGTTAGATTTTAGTCATGAGATCCTTCTCACAGAACATGGTAGTTTTCTTCCTTGGTTGCAGTGGGTACAACTAGATTGCTCTGCTCTGGTCATTCTACCTGCAGTCTTCAAGAAAGGCCATTTCCTCACGGAACTACAAGTTCATATTCAGGATTCCTCAACCTATACATAGACTCAAATTTACCTGCAAAAATCCTTCAGTGAACCTCGTGCAATATCCTACAAGTCCCACAAAAGATCATAGATCTGTTGACTTTCTTGGAGCAGGACAACTCATCATGGCCTCAATCTTTTCATGGTCTACAAATATTCCTTTATCTAAGATAATGTGACCCAAATGATGAACTCCATCTTTGTAGAAGTCATAGTTGCTCAACTTTTCATACAATTGATGCTTCCTGAGCAATTTTAAAATCAGTCTCAACTGCTCCACATGTTTTTCCTCATCCCTTGAATAAGTAAGAATATCATCAAGGAAAACGAGAGCACGCTTTCCCAAGTACCCGTTGAAAACATTATTACTGAGGCATATAAACTTAGTTGGTGCATTTTTGAACCCAAATGGTACCACTACGAACTCATAAGATTCATACCTTGCTAAGAAGGTTGCCTTATGAACATCTTCATTCTTGATCCTTACCTGCTGATCACCAGACCTTAAGTCAATCTTGGAAGACACCTTCGCTCCACTCATTTGATCAAAGATGTCATCTATTCTAGGAAAAGGATACTTGTCCTTCACAGTGACTTTGCTCAGCTTCCCATAATCAATACACAACCAAAATGTACTATCTTTCTTTTTTCACAAACATAAATGGTGTTCCCTAAGGAGACACACTTGGTCTGAGGTACTTCTTTTTCAACAACTCTTGTAGTTGCATGTTCATCTCTAGCAGTTCTGGTTTGTTCATCCTACAGGATGTCTGGGACACTGGTGCTACTCCAGGCACAAGCTCAAAGGTAAAATTAATGTCACTCCTTGGAGGAAGCCTTGGAATTTCATTAGGAAGAACATTCCTCAATTCCTATAGCATATGAAAGCTCTCCAACCTAGGAGTATCATACTCTGCTGCCTCCAAAACATGAGTTGCATACACTCTGCAACCTTTCCCATAGAACTTCTTCAGCTGTATTGCTGAAGACTTCCTTCCAGAGATCACTTTTGGAATTCCTTTCACAACCCTTAGGTTTCCTTCTTCATCCAAGCACTCAAAAGTCTTGTTGTAACAATCAAGCTTTTCTCTATGTGCTTCCAACCAATCCATTCCAATGAGGACATCATATGATCCAAGTGGCAGAACATTCATATTTGCACAGGTGAGTAACCCATCCATGACCAATGGACATTTCATTACCACCTCACTAACATCCTTCTGGTTAGTTGGACTAACCATGATATTATATGCTTTGATTTCTTCAAAGTGCACATCTCAGTAAGTCCAGGGATGATATAGCTGTGAGTCGATCTAGGGTCAATCAAAACAGAAACAGTCTGTTCAACAATCTCACCCTCAAATTCCACCACAGTTGAGTTATGACTTTCCTGGTGGTCTTCTAACACTGCAAAATTTTTAGGAATGATCCCTGCTTCCTGATCCACAGTTTTAGCTTCTTGGGTGCTAGGGACTTTACCCTCATTCCTATTCTCAAGTGGAAAATACCTATGCAGATGGGGTCCTTAACATCCCAAACATTTGAGAGGTTCCTTTAGATTTTTCCTCATAACTTTGTTCAGATCAATCACAGCTTGTGATGGATTCCTTTGCTGCTTCGGGAGGTGAGGAGGTTTGAAACCTTTATTCATTGGATTAAGCTTCTCATTCTTCTCGTGGGAACTTCTCCTACTCCCTTCTACTTCTGTTAACTAATGCCTAGAGTTTATCTGCCTTTAGAGAACTGCCAAACTCTATAGCATGGTGGTAGTCAACTAGTTTTTCTCTACCAGAGCCTTGACCAACCTTTTATTTTCTTCTTTGCACTCCTATAGCTCTACCCTCGGGATTCTTACAGTAGCTGCAGCATTTGGGGAACTCTCTTGTTCCCAATTCTCAACAGCTTCAGTTCCATGACCTTAGATATTGTAAGCTAGCCTTACACACCCTTCCCCATGTGGACAAATCACGCGCAAATGGGGTCCTCCACATCTCCAGCATTGGAGTGGCTTTCTGCCCTCTTGGGGATTTCTTGGCTTTTCCCCCATAGCATCTTTCCCATGTCCACAGGGATCTTGTGCATCATCCATGCTGTTAATATTCTTGGCACTGACCTTCTTTGACCCTTTTGGTCGGACCAAGATCAAATTTTCAATATGCACTATGACTCTGCAAAGTGTGTTAACAACAACATTTGTTAGTCAATCTTAGAAATTCAAACAATTACTTACCAATTGCTTCTTGCAGGCATGAATGGTCAATGTTCCTTTCGTCGAGTTGGCTAAGTTTAGCAATTATGATAATTATCACTCCTTCTTGTTGTAGTTTTCTTTTTGCAATGACTATTGTCTCAGGGGGACGACGGGGGTAAAGGGGGCTTGTCCCCTTGTGGCTTCCCTGCACCACTGCAGGATGAGTCAAGGGAAATGCCTTTTTTTGTAAATATTTTATTTTCGCGCAATCTGGCGCATAATATCGCTGCCATTTTCACCTTTTTGGTCCCTGTAAATCCCATTGAAAACATGCAAAAATTCTCTTTTTCTGAGCAACTTAGTTTTTCCATTCGATCGACAAAATCACCAAATTTTTTTGACATGTTGGCTCGACTTGACAGGGTGAGCAAGAACAGAGTTGGGACTACCTAGTACCACGGGGACAAAATCAATGAAGGATATGTGACTTGAGTTATCAGTAGGTCTTGGAAAAAGGAGTAAAAATGAGGTCAAGATGGGGCTAGTGCTAGCTAGGAGATTAGATCCTTGTGTGCATTGAGCAATGGAGTCAGCATTAAACCAATTTTTCAAAGAACCCACCTAGGAGACACCTTGATCTACGAACCCAGAAAGTAATTTGTCCGGAAAAGCTAAGGTATAGGAAACCCAACTCAATGGATGGCCAGCGCTAGGGCTTAGGAGGACAGATCTGTAGCTCTAGGGTCACCAAGAGGCTAATGGTTTAGCGTTGAGGAAGAAAAGAGGCCAGGGTGACCTGATCTACAAGCCCAAATTAGGAAATCAGCAAACAAATCAGATCTAGAAAAGTCAAAATCTGATGATGGGGCTAGGAAGCTGAAAACTGATTTTTTCAAATCTAGGGAAAACTGGCAGGAACTAGCACACCATTGGGGGTGTTCTGGAATGCTTGGGCCCTGATCTATCAGCCTATCTTGTCAGATTTCAGAAAAAATCACTTCTGGAAAAGTCCAGTTTTCAGTGAGGGCGATAGGGAAAATTCAGCCAATTTTTCAAAGCTAGGCCAAATGGTCAAGCAGTTGCACAACGTTGGGGTTGATTTAGGTTGTTTGGGACCCAATATATCCATCTGTGAAGTCAAAAATGAGAAAAAATCAAAACCCTAGTAGGTCAAATTTTCAGTGGGGGGGTTATGCAGTTTTCTGCTTAAAAATCAGATCCAGGTCAAACTGTGAGGAATTTGACCAATGTTTCAGTTGATTTGATGAAGGGGAGGCCCGATCTATGAAACCCATAAATGGTTTGGCAAAAGATCAGACTATTCCCAAGTTTATTGATTTTTTGTGTTTTTAGTGTTTTAGGAGTTTTAAGAAAAAGTTGAATTGAAGCAAGGTACAATGGAATAAGATCTGAAAAAAGAAGAGACTTACCTGTTGGATATTACCTGGAAAAGCTTGTAGAAGTCTGTAACAGTGACGATCTTTGCTATCCCGATCAATTCTGGAAGATCCCCATGATTTCTATGGCATATGCAAGCTCCAAGCCATCAATGCGCCCCCTACCCTGCATGAGCAAACATCAACCATATAGGATTTGAACATACAAAATAAAGAAACTGAATGGTACGAGACAGTAAAATGAAGTAATCATAGATCACAATGAAACTAATGAAAACCCCCTGATCCAAGACGAAGAGAATCGAGCGAGTTGAAGTCCCCCTACAAAAATGCTCCAGCCAAAACGCCCTCCTGTAGACAAAATAATGATAGCCACAAAAAATATAGATCTCATGAGAATTTCCACAATGCTAGGAAGCTAAAGACTAGCTAATAACCATTTGAGCACATCAGATGCAAAGCAGATCCAGAAAAAATTCCACAAAAAAAGTCTTTCTATTATTCAGATCCAAGAGCCAAAGACCCCTTACAAATGAGAAGCTCTCTCCTTTAAATAGAAATGAGAGAACCTCAATCATAACCAAATCCTAACCACTTTCAAAATGAGTGGCTAATATTAAAAGATGAAATGTTCTAATAAATGGTTGAGATGAGCTCAACATACAACACATAGATCAATATAACCATAATTTACCTAAGTGGACTAAACCACCCAAAAAAGGTAACCCACTCAACAAGAAATAAGTGAAAGCACATGGTGGGTCCAAGGAGTGTTTGACTAACTCCATTTGGGTGTCCCCATGGCACAATAAATAATATAACAATTTAATTCTTTGACTTTCGTGCCTCCTTGAGGAAATCGTGAGCCTCCAAAAAGAGCTCCAGAAAATAATAAAAAATGCCCAAAAAAATAGGTGTGGGCCCAATCAGGATCTGCAACTACTGGAGAAGGTGTGGAGGACATCACTCTCATCATCATGACTCATCCCATGTCATTTCCTTGCCTCAGTAGCCCAAATCGATTTCTTCAATAGCCATTTAATCATTTTTAATCTGCCTCGAGAAACGTGAACCTACCAAAACAGCCTCCTAGGGTTCCTGCGTTGTCAAACTGAGCTCACTAGGTTCTTTGGGATGGGGGTACTATGGTACAAACAATTGGTTACACCCCTATGTCCCATACAAATCCCTAGGAGATCCAACTAAAACATCTCCCTGCTCAGATATATCAACCTGTAAAGAAAAACTGCATCAGAAAGGAAGAATGAGCCTGATCACATCTGCAAGTGCCCGAAACTAGAAATAAACTGTCTCATTAGACTCAAAGAGTCCAAATCCATCTAAGGTGTATACTCATACCCCTCATAGGTCTCTATCTGATCATCAATCATATCCAATAAACAATATAACCATCTGTGAATAATCAGACACCAATAATAACTCAGACTATATGCATCTGCTGCAAGTGTTAAAAGGTTAAGACATGCTCTACAACTCATTCAAGTAACAATCACAACAAGTAGCATTCATTTCACTGGTGGTACATCAACCAATACATATATAAAGTTTTATTTAATATTACTCAGACTTAGACTTTCAAGACTATACTCACTTCATAGCTCTTGCCCTCTTTACATATGTTACGAAACACAGTTTTATAATTTTCATTTTTCATGGGCGTATATGCAATAATTTCAACATAGGTATTACATGAGCTTTTAGTTTTAGCCAACAACATTTCAAGTGACTGGGGGGAATTCTGCACAGTGCCAAACATCGAGACAACTGACCAGAATGATTTAGGCATACTATCCAACTTACCAAGGCAAGTTCTGTCACCAATTCACAGCCGAGACACAATATAAAGAGGGAGGCTTGTCCAACAAAAATTCTAGCGGGGAAAAAGATCCTCCATGTCATGAGTCAAGAAGTCAGTCGGGTTGAAAACTAAAATGGAAGGAAATGGATGGATGATGGAACCAACACTAGCAAACCAAAACAATGGTGGGAATGACTACCTCTATTCTCCCTAAGGAGGGTAAAACCAATGAGTATAGATCAAGAACTTCCAAGTCTAAGTAGGGACATCAATACATAGTACAATATACAACCAAGTCCATATAAATATGACCGCCAGATCATGATACCACAAGTTAATACATGTCACAAGAATCAGTATAAGAGCAATAATAACCATAACACAATATAAAATGCTGAGTCATAACCATGCAATATAATCCTATCTGAGACACCATCTGTCCAATGAGAAAGAACTGATATAAAACTGGGCATCAATGACTGCTCTGAAATGACATAAATGGCTACATCGGTCCTCAAATCTGAGTGTCCTGAGGCTCAGTCCTGACATGGGAGAGTACAATAGTCCACTAACATAATAATGATCCATCAAAACTGCTCATCTCACATGTAAGAGATCTGACTGAAAAAATGTATTGTGTCTGAAAAATAGAATATGTATGTGATAACACTCTTCGTAATCACCTTGTGCCTTCTTGTAATAAGCGTTAGTAATCCCATGTTAGGAAAGCCCCCCTTGTGCAAGAGGAGAGTCGACCTAAAATGAGGGGACGAGCTATTGTGGTGACAGTGGGCAGCCTTCCTAAGTTCCCTTGAAGTTTCACTTTGTGTTTTAGGGCTTTACCATTGTGAGTGTAGGTTCGGGAGACCACCACATAATGATAATTTCTCCTCTTTGGCCTAAACCTACAACAAGAAGATATCTTAACAGATGCAAACATGGTAAAGGTCATAGACTATGACAAATACTCGTGCACTAGGTAAATAAATTTTCGCTTATAAAAGCACACTACTTCTCCATAATAATAGAAATAGGCTTTACATTCCCGTGCCCAAAGAAAAGCTCATAAACATTGTGCAGATTGCGCTCCCATAATATAATTAATTTAGGTTTGCCCAACATTATTGCATAATTGACTAGAAGTGGCATACTTCGGTTTGTTTGTTTTCTAAACCAATTTCACATAAAATGATCAAATTAGGTTAGATGTACATTCCAATATGCACATGCGAAAAAAAATAATTGATTCACAGAAAAGTAAATGATATTTCTGAAGCCTTGCTAAACTAAAAACTAACATGCATGTTAGGGTTTATCAAAGAAAAGTAGCATACGATCTTGAAAAGAGCATCAAGGTCCACAAAACTTTGTCGTAAATCTCTATAGATAAATCCCAGGAACTGTAAAACCAAATTAAAAAATATGAATTTTTTAATCACATTTTAACAAGAATCAAATAAATTACTTGAAACTCCATTGAAAGAAACTGTATCCCAAGCAAACTCGGTAACTAAAATGGGAAACTAGAAAGAATTAGTTGAAATAAAAAGCAACAAGGCATCTAAATTAGTGAAGGTTTGGCTTCAGATTATTACTTTAAATTTTTGTTTTTTAGTAGCAATGAAAATTGATGATAGAATGTCCTTTTCAGTATTTAAGTGGAACCACCTCATACCATAAGAATGGATAAAGAACTGGCAGAAAATTGTATACATATCATTAGATAAATGTATTTTTTATTATATATCATGATCATTATAACAATTATAAATTGAAACTGTGTGGCATGCTTCATTGACATACCTGAAAAGGTGCTTGTATCTGGACAATTTATAAGTTCTAGAATCTAGAGAGTAAAGTTTGTTAGGATGATGCTTATTATCATTCAAAAACCAAGTTATATTGTACTAAAACTTCTTCATTGAGGTCTGTTACCACCCAAGCCTTTGCTTCAGAGATAAAAGTCCTAAAGCTCTAGGAAGACCCTAGAGGAACATGGAGAGGTCTGAAACAGAGAAGATAACACGAGGTCTGAAAGATAAATGTATTTTTTTGATAAACTCTCTGATGATTTTTATTACAATGGTAGTTCCCAGATATATATGTCTTATTGGGTTTATAAGGTGACTATTCATAAAGTCACAACCCCTTAAATTATTATTTTATTACATTTAAATTTTAATTATATATATATATATATATACATTTTTTAATCTTTTTGTATTTTATCTAATTATTTAATGTATAACATTGCCCTCGTCTTTAAGATGCTTTGTCCTCAAAGCAAGGCAATGATGGGTGGTGCTGAATGAACTTCTTTGTCTCCCATGAAACATCTTTTGGACAATTCTTCCACTTAATAAGGTATTCTTTAATTATTCGAGAACGTAGTCTTCTTTCTCTAATGTCGATGATGGCTTCTGGTTCTAAAACAAGTTTCCCTTCTTCATCCAAGGTAGGAAGTGTTGTCTGAGCAGATTGATATTGACCCAATAGTTTTCTGAGATTCAAAACATGAAAAACATTATGAATTCGACTCTTTTCTAGTAACTGTTGTCACATACATAGTAGCTAGGCTACCATTGTTCCTGATCAGTCTTGAGCATAGTTTTGAGCCAGTCCTTGAGATCAGTAGATGATGAGCTTCCAAATGATGATCACTAGTATTCAATGGATCCTAAGCATTCAGTTGATTAGTTTCATGCCATTACCGAGCCTCATGATCCCATATTTGATGACTGAGTTAGTCATTTTCATGTCCCATAACAGAGCTTATGACACTTCCCATGATGTACAGCAGCAGTGTTCGGTACCTTCAAATTGTTCAGATCTGATGTAGGTATATGACCTAGGTGATATATGAATATGTACATGTGGATTTTGGTTATGCTCTGTTGTCTATTCTAGTAATGAGACTTGGTTGATAGTGGTTGTATGTTGGTAATATGTTATTGGTTTTAATTGAGATCTAAAAGATAAGTGATCTAGTTGCTATGTTCAAGAGATTATTTTGTGTACTCATTGGTCATACCCTGCTCTTAGTATGGATTTGGTCATTTCCATTTAGGGACACAGGTTGCTAGCCTTGGCACCATCTTCACTGTCTCCATCCATTCGTTGTCTTCCAATTTTTTGTTTAACCCTAACTTGTAACTTGACTAGTGACATCTAGGATTTCCCCCATGTTCACCTCTATGTTGGAATAGGACTCCACGTCAAAAATGTGTCTTAGTGTTGGTTTGTTTGATTTTCATCAGAGAGATTGTCTTCCTCTAGGTCATGAATTGAAGTCCACATATTTATATGACCGCTAGATCATGACACTAAATAATCTGGGGCTATACCTTAATAAGTGGACTCCTGATTTTGACCCTACCCAAGATATCCCGTCCGCAATCCCTGTCTAGGGTGGGATCCCTCACTTACCTTTACATTGTTGGAATCCTGATTCTTTGGAAGCCATTGGGAACAAACTTGGTAAATATATAGATCGAACAGAAAGGAATTATCAATTCCCATGCACAAGAATCTGCGTTGAACTAGACTTGGAGATTGGCGTTTTAGAGGCGATCAAGCTCACAATAGCTGATTGGTCTTATATCTAAGAACTAGACTATGGACAAATCCATTTTAAGTATCGCTTTTGTCATGGTTATGGCCACTTCGCTAGAAATTGTAAGAGGAAATTAGAAGAGGAGCTTGAGAAAGAAAAGGACGACTAGTGGACCCAAGTTCAGAAAGTAGGAGCTTCCAACCAGGAACCCCGAACTAAAGGTAAAGATGGAAAAACTTTGAAAGGTTATACTGCTACTGAAAAGAATCTCCCTAATCCTCCTGCTGTAGAAAAGGTGTCTTGCAATTATTTTTCTTCCCTCAGTACTCTTAAAGCTACCTCCCTCGAAGAGGGTGAATTTCCTCAATTGGAAGGTTTGGTTGAGGTTCTTGAATTGCACACTGGAACATTGGAAAAATTCAGAGTTTCTAACTCGAAATTTCCTAGGGAAGGTGATCCATTGCAACACTCTCCAATTGGTGTCCATTATTCTCCTTCTTATGCCGATATAACCAGGAAGAAGTAGGCTGAAAGCTCATGTTCCTCTAAAGATGACTCAGTCGAGAAAATTTCGAAAAAGGCTGGTAGGAAGTCTTGTAAGGAGGCATGGGAAGAATAGGCTGAGAGGCTTAAGATTTAAGGAAACCAGTCCACCATTGAAATGTCATTAGGAAGAAGCAAGAGGAATATCCCCCAAAAGGGAGTTATCACTCCCTCCCACCTGAGTAAGTAATGCAGATTACCTCCTGGAACTACAGGGGATTGGGGAACCCAATCAAAGATAAAGCAGTCAAAGATTTTTTGCAGATGATCCCTTCTAGAATTCTCTTGCTCTAGGAGATTAAGACTATGGATGAATCTCTCCTTCTCCTCAGCAAAACAAAATGGAAATTAAATTCTAGAAGAGTTGTTAGTCCGAGAGGTACCTATGGGGGAATAGCTACTCTTTGGTGTGATACAAATTTTCAGGTAAAAAGATGGTTTGATTCTCAGCACTGGTTATTTATAGACTTTTACCATATCTCAAGTAAGATCTATGCGTCCCTTTTTAACCTTTATGTTCAAGTCAACCACATTGAAAAAAAGATTGTTGGAAATCACTGTCTGATTTTCTAGAGTTTAATTCTCCTACAAATATAGTTGTAGCTGGAGATATTAATATAACCTTGACCCCAAGTGAGAAAATTGGTTGGCTGTGTGGAAAGGACCAATTTCATGATACAGTGGAGGAGTTGATTCTAGCATTCGATTTGAATGATATAAAACCCAACATTGGTCGTTTCAAGTGGTCTAACAACAGGGCGGGCTCAACAAACATTTCTTCTTGTCTTGACGGGTTCCTAGTTCACTGTTGGATGGGAATTCTATTATTTCTTCAAAAATCTTACCCAAAATTTCGTTCGATCACCACCCTATCTCTCTGATTTTTGAAAAAGAAGAAAATCTTTGTCCAATTTTGTTTTGGTTCAATCCACTCTGGGCTAAGAGAGATGGTTTTTTTGCTACAGTGTCTCAAACTTGGTCCTAATATGTTGATGGATCCCCCAGTTACATCTGGGAATAGAAGTTAAAAAGAACCAAATTTGCTCTGAAAGCTTGGGTTAAAACACCAATGAATACTCCTTCTACCACCAGGCAGGCGAGATTTCTTGAGCTGACAGCGATTCAACTTGAAATGGAAGATAGAGAAATTGCAAATGCTCAGTTAGTGTTGGAAAAGGCTGCCCAATTTAAATCCACCCAATCTTTCCGTCAAGAGGAGGAATTCCTCAGGTTGAAGTCTCGCAGCCTCTAGTTGTAGGATGGTGACAAAATTTTTGCCTTCTTCCATTGCCAATGCAGTTCTAGATTGTCGCAGAATCACATCTTGGAAATTTCTACTGGTGAGGGTCTTATCATTAAAGGCCAAGATCTGCTAAAACAGGCTGAAGTAGATAATTTCCAGTCTTGTTTCGGGATGATGGCCTCACCAATGGTGAAGTGACCTCAAAATTTTTGGACTAGGTTTCTTCTCTAGTCAGCACTGAAGAAAATCATGTCTTAATGAAACCCTCCACTGAACAGGAAATCTAGGATGTCATCTAGGAAATGGAACCAGATAAAGCTCCTGGGCCGGATGGGTATTCTTTCCACTTCTACAGACTCTGTTGAAACATAATTAAAATTGATCTTATCCATATGGTGTCATCCTTCCAAAAAAATCTAAAGTAGGTGGGTGTACAAACTCAACATTCCTTGCTCTGATTCCTAAGGAAGTAAATCCTTCTTCTTTCGACAGGTTCCGTCCTATATCATTGTGTAATGCTTCTTACAATATACTAGCTAAAATTCTTTCCAACAGACATAAGATTCTGCTAGGAAAGTTGATCTCTCTTGTTTAGGGGGGATTTGTTAAAGGAAGTCATTTAGTTGATAATGTCATCCAAGTCCAAGAAGCTATCCACTCAAGCCTCCAATGTAAAGAGAGAGGAATGCTTATTAAGTTGGACATGAAGAATGCATTTTATTGTGTAAAACTCCCCTTCCTTTATGATGTCCTTCTTTCCTTCGGTTTTTTCTCTGAGTTTGTGCATTTAATCAAAGCTTGTACTGACAGGCCTTGGATTGCATCTCTTGTTAATGGTAGACCAACATAATTTTTCCAAGCCCCTAGAGGCCTTCGCCAAGGATTCTCGATGTCACGTTTTCTATACATCTTGATGGCAGAAACTCTTAGCAGAAAACTTTCTGCTGAAAAGGAAGCAGGATTCATCCTGGGAATCAATATTTCTAGGGGGGTGGACCCTATAAACTATGCTCTTTTCACGGATGATTCTCTTCTTCTTGGTGGGGCCTCATGGATTATTTCCAGGGCCTTTAAAGTCATTCTTCAAAAATTCTACCTCATTTCAGGGGCCATGATCAATAATAATAAAAGTGCAATCTATGGTTGGAATGTAGATCTTACTTCTATTCTTTGAATAGGAAATTTATTGGGATTCCCTAGCTTCAGCAAATGGGAGAAGATAAAATATTTGGGGCTTTCTTTAACTCTTGGCCCAAATCCTCCTTCTCTCCGTCTCGAAGTGCTGGCTAAGATTAAAGCTAAAATATTTTCTTGGGGTGGTCACTGGCTCACTAACGTGAGAAAATTGAATTTGATTAAGTTTGTTCTCTCTGCTCTTCCCATATTTCAATCTTCCTTGCTGCTCTCCCCCAAGTCTATCTCGACACATTTCTAAACTCTTACGAGACTTTCTCTAGAATGGTGGAAATGGAAATCAGAATAAAATGCACTTGGTAAGTTGGGAAATTCTTTAAAAAATTGTTTCTGAAGGTGCTTTACGGATTAAGGACCCTGGTCTAGCTAACCTATCTATGGGTGGTAAACTTACTTGGCAACTCTATGCAGAAAAAATCATCCTGTCAGTAAGATTTTCAGGATGAATTATCTCAAGGAAGGCTCTTTGAGAAACATATCATCGTTTATTACTCCTACAGGAACAACTATCTAGAATTCTTGCAGAAAAGGAATTGAAAAGTTTAATCGACATCTCTTTAGAATCCTTGGAAATGGGAAGAAGATCCTTCTCTAGGAGGATAAAATATCTAGAAACCCTGCTCTTTCCTCTATCATTTCGTTAGCAGAGATAATGGACTAGTCTCTTAAAAAAGGCTTGCTCTGTCTTGTTGATATATGCTCTTGGGACAGCGTTGGAAATTGGGCGAGATGGTCTTTTCTTGATATTCCTGTCCGTATTGGCTCCCAAAAAAATTTGCTGCTCACATCTCTTTCTAGACTTGTTCCAGTACATAGCTCCTTTAAAGACAGTTGGGGATGGGGAAGTTCTGGTTCATACTCGGCTGCTAATGGCTACTTTGATCTTCAAGCTTCTCATTTCTCCTTCCTCTCCCCAGTAATTTGGAAATTAGTTTGGTCGCATTGCCTTCCTAAGATAATTTTTTTTTATGGCTTCTACTGCACAACAAACCGCTCACCAGTGAAAATATGCTCAAACATGGCTTCTATGGCTCGTTTAGATGCTGCTTGTGCAATTCTGAATTTGAAATAGTAGACCACATGTTCATTGGATGTGCATTTTCCAAATCAGTGTGGGAATTAGTGCTTCACAACACTTGATTTCTTGTCCCAAATCATTCCTCTGTAAATAAATTTTACCTCTCCTGGAATGACCATCGACCTCAAAAATCCGGTGCAAGCATTGTCTGGCATCTGATATGGCATTCGATTCCTAAGATCGTATGGTGGAAACTATGGATTTCTAGAAATAATAGTATTTTCAACCATTTGCCTTTGAATTTGTAGCAAGTCGTTTTCAAAATCAAAGTGTTAATCACTGAATCAACTGGCTGCTTGTTGGATTCTACTCCTCTGCCTTCTATGTTTTCAACATGGCTGGGTGTCTATTCTTTTGGATTGAGAAAATATCTTTGTTTCAAACCTGTTAGTGCCCCTCCCTGGCAGTTTCGTGGAAATATTGAAGAATTAAAAACATTATGGATGAGTTCTTCTTCAGTGGTAATTTTTTTCGATGGAGCATCTAAGGGGAATCCTAAGACCTCAGGTGCCGAGGGTTTGATCATCTCTCTAGATGAAAGACCAAATCCAGTTTTAGTTGGGGTCTTAGTACCATGTCAAACAAACAGGTTGAAAGCTATAGTCTTCTCATGGCGAGTCAGATTGCCAAGACCAAGGGATTAAAGTCAATTCAAATATTTGGTGACTCTGAGATGCTGATTAAACATTACATTCAGATGATTGCTTCAATAATTTTGCTTTGAATAGAACTCTACATATAATTTGAAATACTTTGAAAGAATTTGACAAGGTTGTCTCTTTCCACATCCTTTGGGATCTCAATACTTCTGCAGATGCCATAGCTAACACAACTTGCTTGTTGTCCCAGGGGTTCCTTAGCATCAACGGAGAACCCAACTATCTTCATGTAATTCCTTAATCATGTCTCTCTAAGTTGATTCTGGTCCTTTTTGGGATTCTTACTCCTTTTCTGTATGAAATTGTATAGTTTCTGATTCTTCCGATGTACTCCTTTTAGTTTGTATAATTTGGTCGATTGGAATTTGTCAAGTCTGATTGCTGTATATTTTTTCTCAAAAAATAAAAATAAAAAATGTTCGTTTTGGTTATAAAAAAAATCATCATCAAAGTCTTTCAAACATCAAGTCCGCTCAAGTTAATAAAACTCAGCTTGCGTTCATGTACTGTTCATAGGGATTTCCAATGCAAAAAATTCGCATGAATCGTATCCAAGCAATTGCTCTAAGATGTGTCATACATCATACTTTAACAAATATACACTTAACATTTCATTTGGATTCATGGTATACTTCCCGTGATTGCTTCAATTCCTAGTCAACTGTCATATTCAATACTATCAAGCAAAGTACTTACACTTGACTTGTGTCAAGCCAATTTTTCAAAGCATATCAAGACAACTTCTACACTTACAGTTATTTAGGTTACGGACTCGTAAAACAATCCAACTAACTTCCAAACTAAATACCCTTTCAAAGCAGACTTCTTGTCAACCACAACTTGCCAAGCTAAGTCAAGTCAACACCATCATCTTGTTCAACCAATCAAGTGAGGATCAAGTAAAGATCAATTTTACTCAGCCATCCAAATCAACCTTACATCCAACTGGGTCTTTATAGTACTTACGATATGATATTAGTATTAAATGATCTGATTTTCAGGCCCTCTTGAATTGTCTTCAAGTGACAACATTAATGGATCAATTTACTGTGCAAACCTTGAATAACTTCAAGAATGAACTACAGAAGTTCAGTTTGCTGAAGATAGCCTTGCTGAAAGTGACCCGAGTTTGATACTAGTTAAGCACTGCAACTTCCTCTTTGACACCCAAATTTATGCTGACTGTGGATGTATGCTACATCATGAATTTCTTCAATCCTTCATCCACTTTACTCGAGTTTTATCTTATTACAGCTTTGGCTTCCTCACTGGTCTATCCTTCCAAAACTTAGAGCTCAATGTTCGACAAAAAGCACACACCATACACTGCAACTACCTCAGTGATACCCAAAATTTGGAGAGAAACATACTAAGAACTTGCTTGAAGAATACACTTGCGGTTGCCTCAGACAAGCTCCCGCTAACCCAAATTTCAGAGTTGTATTTTTCCCACTTCTCTGCGTTTTTGAATGAGAATATGTCCTGCTATATATACTACATTTTTCCTATTATTTTTGAGTCGACATACTATATGTATATTTTTATTTATAATTTTTTAATATTGTTTTTGTTGAGCCGACTTCATGTATTTATCATTGATTTATTAAATAATTTGATGAGAGTTTCTTTAGCAGGATAAATTTGCAAAGAGATTCCTTTAGGGTTACTTGACATCTTTGATAATACATATCGATATAAGCTTATGCATGATAAGCACCACGAACAATATAAATATTATTAATCAATGCTTCATTTGAGTAATAACTTTAAGGTTTTTGCAAGAGCTTCATCAAGATAAATACCCCATTAATAATCCATGGGCATATTGGGCTTATGACCAAGAAAAGACTACCACCATGATTTTCATCAAGGGTATCAAGGACCCATAAGAAAAGAGTTCTAAGGATTTCTTTACCGTCAAGCTTCAACAACAACATGATCACCTAAGTCTTCATCAAGCTTGTGGGAATGAGTGCAAGAGTCCCATACATACTTCAAGGGATTCAAAAGGTCTTCATCAACAACACAAAATAGGTCTTCAAGTATTCAAGGTCCACGTTACCATTTGCAAGAGAATCATCATGGGCTCCATACAAAGGGAATCCTCATGATAGTCAAATGCAACGTTAACATCAATCCACCATATGTGTGCGTTCAATCACCCATTACATCACAAAAAAATACCACAAAATGGGTCATTTGTACCATCATATGCTACAAATCACACACCAAAAGTGAATGGGTTCCAAATATCAAACTACCATATGTGTGGGTATGTCCAATCAGTCAACCATCAAGCTATCGTCCAACAGGGAATTGTATGTGGGTAAAGGTGATCAAACCCATGCCAAACCTGTGCAAGTGTCCATGATCAAATCAAATATGTTCATTAAGCTTGTCCACTATGGGGGACCTTGGTGGCATCAATGACATCTCGAGGGGCCACTCCAAGTCCTATGTTGGCATCCATGACAACTCAATCAACAAATGCGATATCCTATGCATCGGGAAACATGACTGTTATGATGCCCCCCTCTTTGAATCAATTCTAGGTTGTATCACAAGTGGAAGAAGAGGAACCAAGGGAAGATAACATGCCATATATTGAGGACAACCCTGCTAAAACAAAGAAATATGTGCTAGCACAGTTGATTATTTATGAAATTTCTTTCGTGACCTCACTTTTTCCAACTCTCCCCTCTACATCATATCAATAAATACAATAACCTTAGGCCAAGAGTGCGACCACCCCTAGAGGGATTTGATCGATGGGGAAATGATTTCTCTCTTTCTAACATAGAAAACCAAAATGGATGTAGAGGGATTTGTTAAAATGTGTCAAAGTTATGAAAATCAAGGGAAGGAAGTGTAGTCAATGTGAGAGGAGGATATGGAGGAGTTGGCACATTTTGGGATGGCAAAAAATTTAGAAAACAAATAAGGAGACTCACAAAAGGTTTATGGTAGAATCAGAAGACAAAGAACAAAGAAAATAAATGAAGATGGTTTGCAAGATATATGAAAGAGTTCAATATGGGGAAAAAATATAATTTTGGGAGTCCCTAGAAATTATTCATGAACAAGGATTTACTAAGAATATTGTGGTACTAGGTGATTTTAATGCAACCATCTCTCATAAAGGACGGTGAAGAAATACTTTTGTTAGAGACCCATTTTTGAGAAAAAATGTAGGACCTAATGGCTAATTGGGACTTGGAGGAAACCCCTTATAAAAGGAATATTCACTTGGTCAAACCACATGACAATACCTAGGAACATGTTAGCTAGGTTGGATTGTTTTTTTTACCTAAATGTTTTATATTTTCAATCTAATATTATTCCCCAAGTAACTTCGAATCATAAGCCAATTCTTGTCTCTTTTGAAGCCTTTGAAGATCTAGGTCCTATACATTTTTGGCTTAACCCTTTCTGGCTTCAAGAAAAGGAAGCTATACAAATCATTGAAGATAAGTGGAGCACCTTTTTCAACTAATTACCAACCTTTATATGAGAATCAAGGTTACATATGGTGAAAAGTGACTTGAAGAGTTTTTCTAGAGAGCACTATTATCCTCGAGAAAAAAGAAGGCAAGATCTACAAACAAAGTTAGAGGAAATTCAATAGCAAATGGAAACTTCATATATTATGGATGTAGAAAAATTGCAAAAGGAAAGTGAATTAAATCAAACATTACACTTAACATGTAGGCAAGAATAAGAGACTCAGAGGCTTAAGTCCATAATTTTATGGTTGAAATGTGGAGGTTGAAACACTACTTTTTTTTCTTAAACAAGGAAAATGAAGAGGGATTAAAAACACAATAAAATAAACTTAAGACCTTGATGGGAACAAGTTAACATATTTTGCAGCCATAAAGGAGGAGGAAAGTATAAATTTTAAAGAAATGTATACAAGATTGTAATCTCATGTCAATGTGAAAAACATATTATGTTGCATAACATCCTTGATCAAGAATGCATAGAATCAATATTTGGAAAATCAAATATTTGAAGGAGAAACTTTTGAAGCAACATGGATTCTTAATCTAGAAAAGGTCCCCTAGGGCATGGATCATTTTTTCCATAAGCTTATACAAATCTTATTGGACGATCATTATAAAATATTTGTGTTGAATGCTCAATTTGACAAGAGGGAGGGATAAAATAGGGTGAGCAATGAACACCTCCTTTATTGCTTCGGTCCCAAAATGGACAAAACCATCTTATCTAACCACAGCTATACTAATCTCACTTTGTAATGTTGAATATAAGATCCTTTCAAAAATTTTAGCAACAAGAATGAAGACTTTTCTTCCCAAAATAATTTCAGAGAATTAGAGGGGATTTATGGCTATAGTACATATTACTGACAATGTTGTGTTAATTCAATAGGCAACAAACTCCATCGATAATAGAGGAAGCCAAGGTATGGAGATTAAATTGAATCTTATGAATGCCTTTGATAGAGTAAGGCATATTTTTTTTAAAAATGTTTCTTGAAACAATTGGTTTCTCCCTCGTGTTCATCAAATATATGAATTAAGGCCTATACAAGGAAAACTTAGACGGCTCCTTTGCTCAGCAGAATACCAACCTATTTATTTCAAGATTCTAGAGATATTAGAGAAGATTCCCCCCTCTCTCATTTGTTATATATTATAGTGGAAAAATCCCTTAGTAGAAAGTTAAATAAAGAAAGAGAGAAGGAGAATATATCAGGAATTGCTATCAACAGATGTTAAGAGCTATCAATCATAATCATTTTTTGATGATACCATTTTTGTTGGAGTAGCATCGTTGACAATTTCCCTAATATTTAAATCTACATTTGATTATCTTATAGAAGTTTTAGGTGTTATTGTTAATGAAGGAAAATGTAAAATATATAGTCAGAATATCACCCCTATAATCTGTTGATGAAATTTTCATTGATGCCAACATGGACTTGCAATGGATCCATAGGTTTTCATTAATGCCACCAAGTCCCACTTGTAGTGCATTGGATCCCTTATAGAGTGGGTTTGTGCCTTGAGGCACCTTGTACCCATTTAACAAGGTCCTTGTACCCACAATCTTGGATCTTGGAGCCACCACCTTGTAGATGATGTTGAAGACCCTGCTGACAGTGCTAAAGACCTTGGAGATGGTGTTGAAGCTATTATGTACGATAAAGAATCCATAGATGGTTTGTATAAGCATTAATTACCCATTATGTTGTCATTCATGCTCTGATAGAGTCATTGTACCCCAAGAGAAGGTCTAGAAACCCCACAGTCGATGTCATGATGGATCTTGACCCTTGGAGGTATCTTGGTGTGGTTGAAGAAGAATATGAAGCCCCTTGCTTGATGAATAATCCCTAGATAAGCCCTTGGACCCACATTTGATGGCTTAATGGTCCTTAATGGTTATGATGTGGTCATTAATGACTTGAAGAATTGGAACCCTTGATGAAGATATTGATGCCCGTGTAGCCCTTTTTGGGGTCATGAAACCCTTGGAGATGGTCATTATGAATGATAAGGTTTGTCACCCACATAAATTATGACATGATCACCCTTCGACACTATATGATCATTGATGGTGCATTTGGAAATGATTTGGGTCTTGGAATCCATACATATGGTGGTTTGTAAGCCCATGATTGTTGGAGTCTTTGATATGATGGAATATTTGGTCATGATTCCCTTATAAATTGGTGATGGATTCCTATGTGATGGGCTTGAAGTCCATGGAAAATATCTTGTTAAAATATTATATGATATCTTTGAAATAGTCCTTGAAACCCTTGCATGTGGTGCATTGGGTCTTGAACCCACACACTTGGTAGCATGTTGATAGTGATGTATGGTCTTCTTTGTGGTTATATGGATATCGGGATGTATATGGAGGTATATCCCATGGATGTGCCTTGATATGTTGAAGAATACTTTGAAGAAGACGTTGAAACTCTTGTAGTTGGTGGTATGGTCTTTGGCACCCTCATGTGTGGGGTCTTTGACGTCCTAAACATATTGAATAATTTAAGGGTATTATACCAATAATTTTTTAATAAAATAATAATAGGGAGATAGTACTCATCAATCCATTTCCATTGACATGTGGAGCATATTATAACTCCTTACGGTTGAAGAGATATTAATTTTTGAAGTTGGTGCACCCCACCTTTTTGGGTCGGTCAACCAAACAAAAGAGAATTTAATTATTTATAATTTTGAACTGCGTGTCAGTCTAGTTTGAGGTACTAAGTTTCCTCCACAACCTATATAAATATAATATCAAACATTTCATTTGTTCATCATCATTTCTCTCAGTATTTTCGCAACTCTTGGAGAAAAGTGTGAAACTTTGTGGAGGAGAAAGTTCTGGGCAACTCACTAAAATTTGCATAGCTTTTTCATATGGAATCAAAATTACAAAATTCTTGGCTCGTTAAAAATCTTGTTACAATGGCTATGTGGTGATAAGATCTAGATTTTATTTTCATTTTTCTATTGTTTCTTCATATTTTGATATTCGAAAAGGTATGGTTCATGCTTTTTGGGTTTCTCTTGTGATGACACATGTCTCTCATGGATAGAGTTCATCTTTGATCTTAGTATGTGAGCCTCTATGTTGGTATATATATTTGAAGTCATTATGGAGGATATTATGATGATGTTGCATACCTTAATTCTATGATATGATACACTTTATGATGATAATGCATGTGATAATGATGTACACTCTATGCTATTGATGGACTCCTATATAATATGATGTACATGGATACCATAGCGTAATGATTCTCTCCTATGCACCATGATGTATATTCAATGATGATAATGCATAAAAGGTGCAAAATGAGATGATGATGTATATTTGATGATGAGGATGCATACCCTATGATGATGATGCATACTTATGATGATGATGAACAATGGTGCATACCTTATGTTCAGTGAAAGCAGAGCATAATTACTTGTTCAGTAATTGTGTATGATGAGGTGTACAATGATGTGTACATGAGTAGATTGACCAGCTTGCCCAACAATATTAATGAGCAGAAAATAATGACCAGAAATGATGAGAAAAGTTGATGTGCATAGATACTTGAGAAACAGTGATGAGAAACAAGGATGAGTAGCTGTGACGAGCAACAGTGTTGAGCAGATTGATGAAATATTGATGAGTAGGTTGAATAGAGATTGATGGGCAGATTGAATAGAGATTGATGAGCAGTGTTGACAAGTAGAGTGATGCGCATATATTGATGTGTAGAACATAGGTTGGTTGTGCAACATATCCATATGATTGCTTGCAAGAAGAATCTTGCACTTGAGGATTGGACTCCTTAAACCCTTCTTAGCTGGAGTTGAGAAAATCAGGTATGGTCCTGTTATGAGAGTTGATGCTATTTTCATCAGTTGGTGCTGATTGTAATCGAGAAGATTGTTGTCTTCCATGCAAAATAAATAAAGATAAAAAATCCATAAATTATTGAGTCTCTTTTGATGTGATGTTGTGCTTATGACTCATGATGAATTTGATTATGAAATTGATGACATAGTGATTGATATCCAATTGACTAAAAGAAGATAACAAGTTTAAAATTGCTCACACATTGATTCACCCTCCCCGGCAATGTGGATATTGTGTACAACATAATCTTGCAGTGTATTTCCTTTGTTTTTGGGTTCATCACATAGTTAAAAGGGTCATCCTTCAAGTACATCAACACCCTTATTTCCTTAAATCATCCAAAAGATTTTGACTAGATTCATATTATTTACAAGATGAAAGCAAAAATCCAATAGTAGGGAGCACACCAACTTAATCTAGCTGGTAATATCACTCTTATTAAATCTCTCCCCTCTTGAATTTCAATGGACATTGCTTCTTGGAATAGATCAATTTACATAAAATATAAGTAAATAAATTGGGTGTTTTCTATAGAAAGGAGGCAAAATTAATCAAAGGAAATTCCATTTAATTAAGTTGGAGAAAGTTTGAGCTATGGTTTTCCATGGAAGAGTAGGTATAAGAGAGTTTAAGACGGTGAACCTAGCTATAGGTGCTAAAATACTATGGAGAACGGTCTCAAGCAAATCAAAATGGTGGAAAAGGATTCTAAGGTTACTTTTGAGGTTCAAGAATTCGATGCCTAGATCAATGCACTTGGAAAGGATCAGGATCAGGAATTTGACATTTATGCAAAGATGCAGGGAAATTAATTCAAGAATTCCTTCATCAGATTCTGGGGAATGGTAAACGAAATGATCTTTGATAGGAAAAAATCCTTGGATGAGCCCCTCTTTCTATTAAATTGAGCACATAGATCCGTGGACAAACACACAACTCACAGGATAGGTCACACAATTTACTCAGTTATTGAAGAATGAAACAGTGCAAAAATGGCTTGCAACTATGAATGCTTTTCATTAATCAAAGAGTAATTAGATAATAATTACAATGAAGTACAATGGCTTTAATAGTCACAAGCAATTCGAATCCACATGAGGAAATTCGAATTGATTAGACTCTACTTGACTGTAGGTAACCAAGACCTTGTCTAAATCACTATCGGAGGATTCAATAGTTAACTGACCTTGTCTAAACCATAACCGGAGTTCATCGGAGTTCTAAAACACAACTCAAGTGTTACATTCAGTGTTGACTAAGGCTAACTGACTGTGGTAGGTGAGAAATGCGCCCCTCCTGAGTGTAGTCAAGTAAACCTAGCACTAATTGAATGTAGAGGACTAGAATTGAATGTAACTGACTCCTAACTTAGCTTGACTAGTCATCAACTGAACTGAACTGACCTTGGTTGGTTTCAACACTCCCAGTGGCTCCTAAATTGTAGGAATTGGTCTAGGAGGCTCCTAAACTGATGCAATTAAGTGCAATCAGTGGCAACGAGCCTCAATTAGTGTTCCCCACACTTTAGTAACTGAAACATGTGCCCTAATTAGGCCAAGTGGACCCAATGGTGCTAATGACTAAAAATAGACTGGATGGACTCTCGATTTAGACATATGACCAAATTGGACAAGGGAGGATTAATAATCCTAACACCCCCCCTGAATGATAACTTGGACAATCTGTGGGCCCTGGTAACTAAGACCATAGGTCACCCATTACATCAAGTAAAGTAAAGTAACTGCTAAAAAATAAGGTGCTGGGGAAAAAACCACATGGGAAAAAAACCCCCCCACTCTAATTAAGCAAGTAGAATCAGGATCAATCTGGTTGTTTTGTACACAAGTATCCTGGGGCCTGGCATGTGAACCTATCCATCATTATGTCTGGAGTAATCTTTCTCTTTGGAAGAAGAATGATATGCTCAACTAAATAAAAAATATAGACAGCTTCCAGATGAAGACTGGACCCATGTAGAGCAACTGAAGTCAACTGATAAGTGAGAAAAGGTTCTTGAGGATTCATAACATGTGAGGAACACTAAAGAAAATGATATTTTGCAGCCATGAACAGAAAACCATGAGTATTAAGAACATCCCTAAGTGTTGGGAGCAAGTGTCTAGGTGGATGCATAAAATCTTCCTCTTTATCGGTTCTGTGAGGAGATGAGCATGTGATCAATGGTAGAGAAGCACTGGGACTGTTGAGAGCGAATGCTTGAGCTCCATAGTCTGATATAGATTCTGAAATATCTAATGAATCACATAATAAAATATCAGCAAACTCATATGAGGAAACTAACACCAAATCCCCATTAGTAGTTTTGAAGAGAAAGTGTGGTACTTGATTTTTCACACCGGAATTGGTGAGAGCAGCTACAAGAATGATTGAAAGATTTTGAATTTTAAAATATGAACCAAATAATATTATATAAGAAAGTAAATCAGATCTAAACAGGTTCAAAACAGATCCAAAATTGTGAAATGGAATCAAATCCCTAGCAGCAGTTTTGTAGGAGACTTGCGGTACTTGTTTCTTCACACCGTTGATGAGAACAGCTACAAGCAGTACTGAAAGATTATGAATTTGATATATTAAACCAAGAAATATCATATCAGATATAAATAATATCATATCAGATCCAATAAGGTTAATATAATATTCAAATAAATGGTTAACCAAGATGGTGGATGCACAACTTTCTTCTTCTTCAAAATTCTGAATTTTGGTGCATGCAATCCTGCAGGAATTGGTGGAAAAACTAGATCATGGGGAGTGAATGGATCACTATGGTAATCTGATATTTCTTCCAAAATATCCAAGGTATCACATATTTGCACACCAGCAGCAACATTAGAGGGAGAAAAATCAAATTTCTCTTCACTTTCGGAAGCAATTATTGGTAAATTTTGCACAGAATTCAAAGGAAAATCATGAGTGAATGTTTGCATGGAAGTGCAACAGTGTTTTTATTCAATAACAGAGATTCAAATGTCTTCTTATTTTTCAGAAATATGAGGATATGAGGTATCAGAGATCTCATGAACTTCCGGAGCATCAGGAGAAGGAGTCACTACATGGAGACTGTCTTCAATTCGAATGGACTATGTAGAAGCTTCTGCTTCTTCTTCATCAGAGAGAGTGGAGGCTGATAATTTTGGATAAAGAGTGCTTATGGTGCTGGGTATTCTCTCCAAAATTCTATTATGATCCTCATGAATCACTCCAAAGGTTTTGTCCAATCCTTTCCAGAGTTCCTTCGGGTCTTCAATAGATCTAATGAGGTAGCGCAAGCTAGGAGAAAGACCTATTGCTATTGTTCCAAAAGCTCCATCACTTTTATTCAGCCAGTAAATCTCACTAAACCTCTCTTTACCAAGTCCAATAGACACCCGACAGAGACCTTATCTCATCAGAGATGAAATCATCTTCTTCTTCCATTCTGAATAGTTTGTGGACAGGGTGAGAAGAGGAACTGATGAATCCATTCGAAGTTGTACCTGAAAAAAAACACAAAAGGGGCACCGTAAGGTCGACAACCTACACATTTCAGGTTTTCATCACACCCAGCATAGTTGATCAATATTGATCAACAATTCCTTAACTTGGGGTATTAAGTGGTAAACCTTCTGCTTTTGGTGCAGAGTTGGAAGGAGCAATTTTGCTCAAAAACGATCCAGTAGGAGATCTGAGGAGGAGAAGTGCCTTGTCCACCGAGACTCTAATACCATATTAAATTGAGCACATAGATCTGTGGACAAACACACAACTCACAGGATAGATCACACAATTTACTTAGTTATTAAAGAATGAAATAGTGCAAAAATGGCTTGTAGTTGTGAATGCTTTTCATTAATCAAAGAGTAATTAGATAATAATTACAATGAATTACAATGGCTTTAATAGCCACAAGAAATTCGAATCCATATGAGGAAATTTGAATTGATTAGACTCTACTTGACTGTAGGTAACCAAGACCTTGTCTAAATCACTATCGAAGGACTCAATAGTTAACTGACCTTGTCTAAACCATAACCGGAGTTCATCGGAGTTCTAAAACACAACTCAAGTGTTACATTCAGTGTTGAATAAGGTTAAATGACTATGGTAGGTGAGAAATGCGCCCCTCTTGAGTGCAGTCAAGTAAACCTAGCGCTAACTGAATGTAGAGGACTAGAATTGAATGTAATTGAATCCTAACTTAGCTTGACTAGTCATCAACTGAACTGAACTGACCTTGGTTGGTTTCGGCACTCCCAGTTGCTCTTAAATTGTAGGGATTGGTCTAGGAGGCTCCTAATCTAATGCAATTAAGTGCAATAAGTGGCAGTAAGCCTCAATTAGTGTTCCCCACACTTTAGTAACTGAAACATGTGCCCCAATTAGGCCAAGTGGACCCAATGGTGCTAATGACTAAAAATAGACTGGATGGACTCCCGATTTAGACATATGACCAAATTGGACAAGGGAGGATTAATAATCCTAACACTTTCCTTCAAAATTTGTTTGGCAAGCCTTGGGAACTAGATGACCAATAATGGAATCTTATCGCTATATGATGTTTCAACATGGGACAATACTAGGAGATGGTGCAATTGTAAGCAACTAATCATTACAAAAAACTAGAAATATCATTTAGAAATTATGTTTTCCTTGGTGGAGGATACGATATTCTTATTCGAAATAATTATTTATCCCCTTCTTTCCATTTGTGGTATAAAATATGGCAAGTTGATGGTTTACCCAAATCAATGCCTTATGTTGGGTTTTAGTGCATGGTCGAATTCTCACAACATCAAATTTAAGAAAGAGACAAAAATTGGGGCCATCATGATGTATTATGTGGCAAGGAGCAAAAGAAAAAAAAACACATATTTTTAGAATGTACTTATGCCAAGGAAGTTTGGAAGTTTCTTTTGATTGAACTTGAAAGTGAAGTTATAATGTATTCCCATTGCAGTGATTTCTTTCTTCATTGGAAATCCTACAAAATAGGTTCTTTAAAGCATAAATAGGTTCTTAGCAGAATTTGCATGGCATCTTTAAATATGTATGTTGGAATATATGGATAGCAAGAAATGAAGCTATATTCAACTCTAAATATATCTCCTTTGTTAGGACAACTACCAGGGCCAAATCTATAATGGTAGAGGTTATTGTCTCTAAGTGAACAATAGTCCTAGCACATTAAACTTTCTCATCGAAGGAAAGCATCGTTTGAAAAATTTCCTTTTAGGGAATTCCCGTCAATCCAAATCCTTAAGTTTTAATCTAGCTCACCCCCCTTGGCATTTAGTGCTTATAAAGATAAACTGTTAAGAATGGCTCAAATCACAACATGGCTATATATTATTTTTTGATGGGGATTCTAAGGGGAACAATAGAGTGGTAGGTGCAGGGATGATTCTATATGACCTAATGGAAAAGAAGAAACAGAGTTTTCTTAAGGACTGGGTGTCACGACAAATAATCAAGTTGAAATGTATGTTTTACTTCTAGGAACAAAAATTATGAAGGGCCTCCATTTAGAATAGGTTATAATTTTTGGTGACTCACTTCTTATCATAGAAAGGTAAGGAGAATATCAATAAATCAAAGGAGGATAAAATGAAAGATCTGAGAGTGAAGTTCCCATAATATTCAAGGCCTCAAGGATGTACATTTTGTTCATATTAGGCATCATAACAATCTTATTTCTAACCAACTTGCTAATGAAGTAGTTAAGCTAGATAAAGTAATTTTAGTGGAAAATGGAGGGTCATTGGGGTGAAGAGGGATACCCTAGGATCTATGTTAATCAAGAATGAGTATTGTCTTTAAAAATGTCGTAATTTTTTAATTTTTAATTTTGTAATATGGAATTCAATTTGGGTTCCTATAATGTTGGTGGGGTTTCTTTGGATGGTATAAGTTGGAATGTTGATTCTAAGCAAAATCTATTAGCACTCAATCTAGCTTAGAAGTGTTTCATTGGAACCTTCTGGTCACAAAGAGAGGTCATACTCAATTCATAGGATCTCAATGTTCGGATTCTCTATGGACCCAAGGCAATGGTGTTAGGAATTTGATTTTATAGAAGTTAGAGGCTCTAAGTTTGTGATTTTTTCTTCCCTCCTTAGTTATTATTTTTGTTGTGGGAACCTCTATGGTTCTTGATTTTAGAAAAGTTTCTTTTTATTCTCCATGGATAGGTGAAGCATGGCTAATTCGTTGAATAGGGACATAGCTAAGGGTGAATCCTTGGGGGAAATAATAAGACAATGTTTTGAAGGTTCGATCCTTGAATGGATGGCATTGGCCACTTAATTGATCATATCACCTAAACATGGAGCAACAAGACATTAGAAATATGAGATGGAGTCTAGGGTTAAGGATTAGGGGGGTTAAAATGGAACATATAAACCATGAATTTAAGATGTAATTTAATACAATATTGCGTTTAACTCAAGGAACTCAATCCCAAGATGGATAATTTGTGGGTTTGAATAAAATTGAAGAGGAGACAAAACAATAGACTACCACTGGAAAAATTGAAGGGTTGAATTAAAGGCATATGCTCAAAAGAAGCAACTAATGGATTAGGGACACAATTGCCACATCATTTTTAGATTTGATCATATTATGTTTTTTACCTAGACTATTATCTTAGGAAAGTTTATTAGACAATACAATTTTACTACTTTTTTGAACATATGGCACTACCGCCCCAACCTAACCCAATGGCTATATTGATCTAACGTTGGTGTGATAGAGAAAAATAAGACAAGTCCAAGTCATTTTTATTATGAAGGTTTTTTTTAAGGTTCATTACTTAAGTATGGCTTAGAAACTCAAAAACATGTAGAAAATATGAAACATGTGTAGCAATAGAATAACCCATCCAAAACATCTAAAAAAATCGTTACTTTTTTTTGCCTTCGTAATCGTGTATATTTAGGATAAAACTGTGTGCCTTAGAATCAAAGATGACCACTTTGAGATCACTTCTCTCACAATTGAGAATTAGGTACATCTCAATAGATTGAGTTCTTAATAAAATTCTTGACTGTTTGTCCATCGTTGAGTTACAAAATGTGCTTTTCAATTGTTTATGGATCATGTCTATCACTAGAAAATTCATATAGAATATATACCAATGGATACTTGATTCATACTCCAATAATTTGCATTAAATATAAAATTTTGCTCAAAACTTGAAGAGTTATGGAATGTTGCAGAGCCCTGCTTCCATGCCATTGATAGTCAAATTTCCTCGATTAAGACTGTAGGCATCATTTTCAAGAGCATCAACTTGTTTATTTAAAGATCCAAGGACATGTTTCTCCTAAGAAACTATCATAAAGTCTCCTAGAATCATGAATTGGCTTAGATTTCTCCCTTTAGCTAGTTGTAGCCCTTGCTAAAGAGACAATGATTCTTCTGATCGTTAGTGGTCTCTCTAAGACCTCACGAATAGGAGTATCTCCTACATCCTCCAAGATCAAAATGGCCCCTCCCGCACTAGCCAAGCCTGGATTGTTCTTTGATGCTCCATTAAAAAACAAGAGATGATATTTCTGATCAACAATTCATTTATCAAGTTGTGAAGATTTGATTCTCAAGACTGAGTTTTATTTTCCCATCTCTTTTGGTACTACCACAAGGTTGTTGCAATATGATATGTTCAAGAGAAGTTGAATCCACAATCTCTCTTCTATTTCTAGAGAAGAAATCCTTTGATTAACCCGACCTTTATCTTTTATTTCTTCTTGCATCATTGCCCACACCGAACCTACTACTTACCTCACACTATTAGCTTTTTCTTTAAAGATAATACAATTCCTTATTAACCATATTTTCCAGATAATGTTGTACGGTAAATCTTTCCAAACCTGCTTTAAAATGGGATTATTGACAATTTGTTTTGAGTAATTTTTAATGCCACATGATAAAAAATTCTCTCCACGAACTTGTTAGAATTTATAATCCTCCCTTGTACAAACTAGTCTATTAGATTATATTTTCCTAACTTAGAAGTCATTTAATTATTATTGGGTCCACTATTACCATTCGGTCGACTTGGGCTAATGGGGCCACCAATATCCATCACTAGAGTGTGGGGAGCATAGATAGAGGTTAACTGCAACTGACTGCACCTTCATGCATCAGTTTACATGCCTCCTAGATCAATGCCTACAATTTATGAGCCACTGGGAGTGCTGACACCAACCTCCTTCAATTTTTGGTAGTTGGTAACTAGTCAAGCTAAGTTATGTTCCAATTACATTCAGTTAGATGTCCTCCAGTTCGCTTAGCACCAGTCTTGGATGGATGCATGTGGGTAAGTGGCTATTCTCACCTACTTCTCACTTACCACATCAGTTAGACTAGTTTAACTGATTATAATTGATTGAGAGATTGAATTAGACAAATGAATTTGATCTAGTGAACCTCGATAGTGATTTAGACACTTCTAGTTAGCCATGCAATCGGATTGAGTTGGTAGATTTGAATCGTATCCACATGATTTGAATTATCCTTTATGTAACACTTTTGTATACTGCTGGGATTAATGAATTTTATACTGTAATTATACTGAGCAATTCTTATCCATTTTATTTGAAATTTATCTTGTTCAGTTTGTATTTTTCATTCCATTACACAACATAATAATTATAGAATTCAATTGCACTCATTTCTTGAAGATCAATGGCATAATAATTAAACATGGTATCAGATCCTACTCAGAAAAGAAACAAGTATGTCCATTCTCTATTGTACACCAAAAGCAACCGGGTTTCCACATAATTCCCACAAAGTGTGCATTATGTCCATTCTCTATTGTACACCAAAAGCAACTGGGTTTCCACATAATTCCCACAAAGTGTGCATTGCTAACTTTGGATTCATTCAGAGAAGTCTCCATAGGCGTGACGGACCCTGAAAAAGTTTACATGTCAATATGGAGGGATCGATTCTGACATAGTGCGAATTGTTTTTGTGTCTGCAGTGTTTTTTTACAGGTGCTACGTAGCTTGATTGAATAAATTGATAGTTTAGAAGGAGAATTGATGGATTCTCAAGATTTCTTACCCCACATCCTAACACCCTTAAACTATGTTGATTGGAGGGTAGATATGTAGGTCTCCTTATGCAATCTTGGCCTGTATAGGATGACCATGGGATGAGAGACAAAACCTCATCATCCTGCTGAGAAAAACAAGTTCTTAAACTGGTTGGATGAAGCCTTTGGCTTTATGTTAGCTGGAATATTTCACCTCCTACTGACAGCAAGGTGTTCCATTGGTCTGAATGGTTTAGATCCAGAACAAATAGAGGACAGAGGTTGAAGACTCTCCCTAGACGTTGTAGATATCTGGAATACAAGGCTTTGATAGTCCACCTGTGTACCTGCAATCAAGCTTAACATGAAACAGATCAAAGCAACCAGAATATGATCTACTAATCTCTGCTAGTGACTAAGGAATCTAGCAACATATATGTGAAATCACTACTACAACAACATATGTGGAACAAAAATCAACTTGCATTAAAGAAATATGAAGAAGTTTACAACCAAGCCCTAGTGTTGACATGCATCTCCATGAAACCAAACCTTCTCATCCCCAAAATCTTCGACTTTAGCTCTCTATGCTCTCTCCAAATGATCTTGGGCCAATGGTCAATCCAACAGCATAACAATACCTCCAGTGTTCTCCCCCTCAACCATGGCCATAAGCTTGTATTTATAAGGCTAGATGGATAGGATAGGTTGAGAGATTTATGGGTGAGGTGGCCTCCAAGATCCTAGGATGGGGGATCTCGAGCTCAACTAACCCACTATATTAGGGATAAGGGATATCTCAAGGCTTATCATCTAGAAGCCTCGAGAAGCTTCTCTTTTTCCCTTTTTACCTAGGGTACCGCATTTTTCCTTCAGTGACAAAGCGGTTCTGGTAATAATTGCTTATGGACTAAGGGCTATAAGTGGTGGCACCACTTATGGGAAACAAAGTATGGGCGGTGCGAAAAAGGGTACCGCTCCTGGATAAAGGGGCATGCGCGGTGCTGGGAATTTGTATGAAAGGATTGACAAATGATATGGGTTTCCACTCTAGAAGCTGGGATTTAGGGCAAGTACGTATGTCAAATGTCTTATCACATGATGGTGACAGGATTTTGGTATAACAGGATGCCCCCCAAAGCATGAGTCTTAGAGGGATACGATAAACAAGAGCTTTGAGAGAACAAGTCATTGCCATGAGGAGAAAATGTCGGCTCGATCGGAGCAAGTCGTCAAGTAGGCATATGTAGTACATAAGTATGTTGACTCATAGACACAAGTAACCAAACTCATGGCTGTAGACCAATACAAGGCAGATCCATGAGAGGAATAAACAAGCATGGCTACTAGAATACAACGTAGATCCATCTGATAGAGGACTCAAACTCGAACATAGCTACCAGACATACAATGTAGACCTATGTCATACAGACGCAAATTTGAGCATAGAAATGACCATACAAATGTGGATCTATGCTGGATATACAAAACTCCATCGCAACTTGGGGAAAAAGCAATGAGCACTTTTAAACAAATACCCAGGGTCTTCGTCTCGTCTTCCACAAAATATGATTCTATCCATGTGATTACAATGATCCGAAGTCGAACATGGTAGAAACCACTTGATTACCGGTCAATGATGTGAACCGTTAACAAGTGCGATGTAGATCACCATTAATGTCAATGATTCCCAAGGTACCTTAGTACAATCTACTGAGTGTGAATAGATGTCCTGATGTCGAACACCCAGTCAATTCTATCGATCAAAGGTCAATGATGTGAACCTATGTCGAGAGTGAGAGAAACTGTCATTAAGGCATACAGATCTCGTACTAAATATTGTTTCTAAGACTATTTCCCAGATGATGAGCTGATGTCGATGGGAATAGTCTCGTCGAAGGAGGGCCATGATGAGTCCCACATCAACAACACGAAACTCGGAACATAGTTATGGATTGATGAAAATGTAGTAACCATATGACTGAATCAAAGATATTGACACAAATATTGTGTATACTGCAGAGGTAAGACTTCTTCAAATCCCCTTTGAACATCTGGCGGCACGACAAAAAGACTTGGTAGCATGACTAGACAGGATAGATACACAATGCGACAGTGGACAATGCATTCTTTTGAAAGACTCAAAGGATTGACATGATTCATGAAAGTGGATCGTCATGGAGATCAACTGAATACCCAATTGACTGACATGATTGTGCAGACAAGTGCCATGTTCAAAGGTAACGACAAACAACTACCATTATTTGCAAGATGATTCCCTTCCCATTTCCCCCATCATGATTGATGAGTGCCTCTTTTTGGTTTTACGAGTTCAAAGAAGGTAACAAACACTCGATATAGCTTGTCAGAAGACAAGTCCAGACTCATATATTTTATGAACCTGAGAGAGGAGGGGTTTGATCCCAAAACAGGTCTCTCAATGTTGAATTTAACGAGTCCACTGAAAGAAAACTCGGTATCGTTCATGTTTAGAGAGTCTGAACGAATACAAAAGAAGACTCCAAAGGGGTCCTTTTTTGTATGATTTAGTCTCTAAAGCTTGAAAAAGTGTAAAATCATACCTTAGAGAACTCTTCCAGTCATGATTGGCTGGAGTGATCCTTTTTGCTAAATAGTCCTATCCGAACTGAAAAAGAGATAACCTACCATCGGACGGATGACTCTTCAAATACTTTAACGAGAGTGAAGAAGACAAGATTGCTCGATGATCTTTTTGTATTTAGGGAGCTTGAAAAGTGTTTAAATAGAACTCCATTAACCTTTTTCATGTTGGAATCCAGAGCACGAAAAAGTAATAAACTAAGATCAAACCACTTTTCATGTTTTAACTAGAGCACGAAAAATGAAAAGTAAGCTCAACACCATCTTACTGTTTTTAACGAGCTCGAAGATCAGTTGAAAGAATGCTCAAGGATTGGTTTCATTTTTACGCAAGCTCGAGACCAATGGGTAAACTATGCTTGAAAAATCCCATTAACATGATATACAGAGGTTGGAATCATGCCCCCGACATGATTTCTAGCAAATCCTACCCCTAGCATGGTTGCTAGGGGCTCGACATGCCCCCAAGATTCATTTCATTTGACGATTCTTCTTCCATACCCAACCTAAAAACTTGGTTACTAATGCGAAAATGTTCACCAGGGGGGTAGGAAGAACGAGAATCGGGCAGGTGAAAAGAACGTTCAAGTTCCAACACTAAAGGGAAGACTCGAATCAAGGGAAGGGGATTTGTTTCATTTTTACGCAAGCTTGAAACAGAAGGTAGCTATGCTTGGAACATGGTTTCAATTTTATGCAAGCTTGAAGCCAAAAGGTAAACTATGGTTAAGGAGATCCATTTCATTTTTTAACGAGCTTGACATAGAATGGGAACTTTGCTCAAGGAAAATTGACATGATGGTCAGGTGCTATTTCATTTTTTAACGAGCTTGACATAGAATGGGAACTTTGCTCAACACATGGTTTCATTTTTATGCAAGCTTGAAACCAAAAGGTAAACTATGCTTAAGGAGTGGTTTTATTTTTTAACGAGCTTGAAACCAAAAGTAAACTATGCTCCAGACATGGTTTCATTTTTATGCAAGCTTGAAACCAAAAGGGTAAACTATGCTTAAGGAAACCTGACACGATGGTCAAGTGCTATTTCATTTTTTAACGAGCTTGACATAGAATGGGAACTTTGCTCAAAACATGGTTTCATTTTTATGCAAGCTTGAAACCAAAAGTGTAAACTATGCTTAAGGAGTGGTTTTCTTTTTTAATGAGCTTGAAACCAAAAGCATAAACTATGCTCTAGACATGGTTTCATTTTTATGCAAGCTTGAAACCAAAAGCGTAAACTATGCTCTAGACATGGTTTCATTTTTATGAAATCTTGAAACCAAAAATGTAAACTATGCTTAAGGAGTGGTTTTATTTTTTAACGAGCTTGAAACCAAAAGCGTAAACTATGCTCTAGACATGGTTTCATTTTTATGCAAGTTTGAAACCAAAAGCGTAAACTATGCTTAAGGAGTGGTTTTATTTTTTAACGAGCTTGAAACCAAAAGCGTAAACTATGCTCTAAAGAGTGGTTTTATTTTTTAACAAGCTTGAAACCAAAAGCGTAAACTATGCTCTAAGGAGTGGTTTTATTTTTTAACAAGCTTGAAACCAAAAGGGTAAACTATGCTTTAGACACGGTTTCATTTTTATGCAAGCTTGAAACCAAAAGCATAAACTATGCTTAAGGAGTGGTCTTATTTTTTAACGAGCTTGAAACCAAAAGCGTAAACTATGCTCTAAGGAGTGGTTTTATTTTTTAACGAGCTTGAAACCAAAAGCGTAAACTATGCTCTAAGGAGTGGTTTTATTTTTTAACGAGCTTGAAACCAAAAGCATAAACTATGCTCTAAGGAGTGGTTTTATTTTTTAACGAGCTTGAAACCAAAAGCGTAAACTATGCTCTAGACATGGTTTCATTTTTATGCAAGCTTGAAACCAAAAGCATAAACTATGCTCTAGACATGGTTTCATTTTTATGCAAGCTTGAAAACGAAAGCGTAAACTATGCTTAAGGAGTGGTTTTATTTTTTAACGAGCTTGAAACCAAAAGCGTAAACTATGCTCTAAAACCTTCTCCTATCCAATATGATATCCAGAGGTTGGTAGGTTGCCCCCATTACATCAAAGCTAGCGGCTTAGCTCCATTATGATGTCCATAGGCTGGAGCCATGCCCCCCATTTTACCTATGATGGGAAGAAGCTAACTAGAAGAAGGGGAAGGAACCACAAGAACATGCGGCACATTCAGGGAAGTCTGATTACTAGGAGTAATGCGATGATCAGGTGTAACAAACGAAAGCTAATCAATGGTCACCATCTTTTCATCATGGGGAAAGTGCATAACTCTAAAGAGTGTGGACACAATGGCCTTCATGGCATAAACATAATCACTTTCAAGGAGCATATTGAAATCTAAAGGACCTTGGACCACCATAACATCGATACAAATAGTTTTCCCTCCTAATGTAATAGGAAAATAAGGAAGGGTCCCTAAAGGTGCAGTAGGCCTGCGATTAAAAGCCAATATCTGATCGGTGGCTGGTACAAGTTGAGGAGGACCTAAATCTTGCCAAGCAGTTGAGGATAGAATACTAACAGAAGCCCCTTCGTTAACAATAGTGCGAAGTATCCGCCTAGCAGTAACATTCACAACTATCTGGAAAGGAACACTTGGATGAGGATGAGACTCTGTTAGGTTACTCCAGTCAAAGGAAATAACCTCATTACTTGGAGAGGGTTCTGTCGAAATAGACAAAATTTCCTCTTGTTGAGAACAATCAAAATGAAGCATAAAAAATTCAGCAAGTTTAAGTTCATTCTCTACTAGAAGAGAAGAACAAGACGAAGATTTGGTCAAATAGAGTACTTCAGTCTTAACACTCTATGATGAAAGAGCTGGATCAGGTGGAAATGACACCGAATCGACCACTTTAACTTCACTCTCCAAAGGAAGAGTGGGATTGATCACAGATAAATCCGAATCGACCACTTGGTCAACCAGTGGGGGATCGAGGGATAACTTACTATCACTTGTTGGAATCACCTGTTGATGATCAGTAATATTTTCCAACCAACATGAATCTTCATCCATGCTTGGACAAATAAAAGTATGATGCATAGCCTTGCATATCAAACAAGGATACAATACTTTACCCTTATGAACTTTTACTAATGGGTCACTAGTTGAGGGAGTATCATAAACATGATGATCAGAGGTTGATGACACAGATGGTTTGGATATTTTAGACCACTCTTCTTGTACAGGGGAGAGACCAAGACACTCCTTAAGAAGGTGTTCCCCCTTGCAAAACTTACAAGGGAACTTGGATTTTTCGAGTGTTCTCTTAGAACGAGCACCATCAAGAGTAGATGGTTGCTGCTTTTTCTCTTTCTTATCCTTCTTCTTTTTACCCTTCCCTTTCTTCTTCTTCTTATCCATATGACTACTAACCATAGAGCTTTGGTCAAGTGAAGAGGAAGAAAGAGATGAAGCCACAACCGACGAAGAAGGAGAGGGATTAGGTTGAGGTCGATCCTCTCCTGGAGGAGTGGTGACATTTGAGACATTAGGTGTAACAGGAATTACTGGATTAAACAGCCAGATCGATAATCCTATAGTTAATCCAGGAAGATTTAGAGTGGTAATAAAGGGAGGACCAATACCTTCACTTGGAGGGAATACAAAAGGTACACCTTGGAAAGGTACCTCTTGAGTGGTAGTCCCAGATGAGGATTCCATCTCTAAACACTCTAATAACACCCTAACTACCACGCACAAGCAAGTACTACTCAAACTAAAAGCAACAAGCAAACATGTGAAAGGAGTGGATAAGAGTCAGGAACCTCACAGGACAGGCCAAAAGGATAACTCACATGGTTTGAGGATTCCTAAAAGGGTCTCCCGATATACACAAGGTACGAGGGAACTCAAATCGGTAGTAGTGTTGTCTAATGCATAACCGTACACAAGGGGCCTTCCGATATACAATCGAGCACGTGAAGTACCTTTCTATATACCTCAAGGGTACATGAAAGGCCATTCGATATACTGATGGTACGTGGAATAACCGCATGAGTCCCGAGATGTAATGCGTACAAGTAATGACAGCTCCTATGCTTAACGACACCTGAACACGTCTCTAACTTATCACTCAAATTGCTAAAATTTTTAACCTAGTACTACCGTTAATTTTATCTTGTGCGTTTAGGTGGAACCATGGAGTGAAAATTTGAAATTAAAGAAGATGCATACTGATCTATATGATAGTGCAAGTTTTCCTCTTCAATGAAATTCTACCTAAGAGAGGGAGAGAGATTTACTTTTCTTCCCAAAAATGCACACCCAAATGCAAATGCAATTCTATCTTTTCAAACGAAAAGTGAAATATCAATGCACCCCAAACAATCTTCAAAGAAAATAAGAAAGAGATCTAGAGAACATATAACATAAATCAAAATGTTTCCTATATTTTCATGCTTGAAAAAGATGCATAAAACTTAATGGAAAGATGATTTCACTAACGTTTCCAAACAAATCTAACTCTAATGCACGCAAAGCTGAAAATAGATGTTTCTTCTCAATGAAAGTAAGATCTATAATTTTGAACAATCATGCACAAAACAAGAAGAAAATCGTTCAACAAACTTGCGAATAAAGAAAAAGAGAGAGAAAACTAAAACTTCTCTTTGAAACAGACAAGGAAACGAAGAACCAATCTTTCCTACCAAGCACTGAAAAAATCAGCATGCAAAAGGAAACAAGAATCACCCCAAGCAAAGAAAGACTCAAAACAACATGGATCACTCATGCATTCCAAGGCCAAAACAAACCAAAGCCTACACATGAAAATGAAATGTATAGTTCCAATTCCAACGAATAATATCTACAGAAAAGAGCAAGAGGCTTCAAGCAAAGAAAATAATGCAAAATCCAATGCAAGAAACTTAAACACACAAAAATCAAAATACAGAGTCTAGAACAGGGCCTACCTGGCACCGCGCAGATGAAGCTGTTGACAAGCGGTTTTGAGGTAGAACCGCTTCTTGCTCACTGGATTTAGGCAGTGGCACCGTGTATGGCTAACTAGACTCAGGCGGTGGCACCGCTCCTTGTCAACAGAACATGTGCGGTTCCCTGTAAAAATCCAAAACACAAAGAGAACGATAGATCAAGTCAGAAAAAGACTAGATCAGGGAAAATACTGTTGAATTGAGTATGGAAACAGAGCATAAAAGACCGAAATGACTCAGATCTGAATAGATCTAGAAATTTCAAGCCCAAATAATGCAAGTTAGAAAGTAGATCTGATTGAAAAGAGTTGAACAAAATGGAACCTGGATTCAGACAAGAGTTGCAGACTGAGGAAGATCAGAACAACTGATACACTAATTCCCCAACAAAGTCGCCAGATTTGTTAGCTGGAATATTTCACCTCCTGCGGATAGCAAGGTGTTCCACTGGTCTGAATGGTTCAGATCCAGAACAAATAGAGGACAGAGGTTGAAGACTCTCCCTAGATGCTGTAGATATCTGGAATACAAGCTTTGATAGTCCACCTGTGTACCTGCAATCAAGCTCAACACGAAACAGATCAAAGAAACCAGAATATGATCTACTAATATATGCTAGTGACTAAGGAATCTAGAAACATATATGCGAAATCACTACAACAAAAACATATGTGGAATAGAAATCAACTTGCATTAAAGAAATATGAAGAAGTTTACAACCAAGCCTTAGTGTTGACATGCATCTCCATGAAACCAGACCTTCTCATCCCCAAAATCTTCGACTCTAGCTCTCTATGCTCTCTCCAAATGATCTTGGGCCAATGGTCAATCCAACAGCATAACAATACCTCCAGTGTTCTCTCCCTCAACCATGGCCATAAGCTTGTATTTATAAGGCTAGATGGATAGGATAGGTTGAGAGATTTGTGGGTGAGGTGGCCTCCAAGATCCTAGGATGGGGGATATCAAGCTCAACTGACCCACTACAGTAGGGATAAGGGATATCTCGAGGCTTATCATCAAGAAGCCTCAAGAAGCTTCTCTTTTTCCCTTTTTACCCAAGGTATCGTGTTTTTCCTTCAGTGATAGAGCGGTTCTTGTAATAACCGCTTATGGACTAAGGGCTATAAGCGGTGGCACTGCTTATGGGAAACAGAGTATGGGTGGTGCAAACAAGGTTACTGCTCCTGGATAAAGGGGCATGCACGGTGCTGGGAATTTGTATGAAAAGATTGAAAAATGATATGGGTTTCCACTCCAGAAGCTAGGATTTAGGGAAAGTAGGTATGTGAAATGTCTTATCACATGATGGTGACAGGATTTTGGTATAACACTTTCTTTGTGCTCATATCTCTAGGGATATCCTCTTTCATCTTGAGGGATTGAAGAATCCCAAATAAGCTTGGGAGAATCTTGAATTCTTGTTTGGAAAAAAAGATGATATTCTGGGCCACATCTTGGAGAACGAGCTAATATCATTGCATCCCAGCAGTTTCAAGACTATCCAACAATTTTGTACAAAATTCAAGTCTCTTGAACTACAATTTAAGCAATGTAGAATAAAGAGGAAGGATGAGAAACTTGTGATATCAATGTTCAACAAACTTGGTTTAAGTATTCTATCTTCGTCTCTACCTTCCATTCCAGAAGAATTTCCATCCATAATTGGAAGATTCCTTCACTTGATATCTTTGTCGAGTCTTCAATATAGGAGCAGGACAAGTTGGTCCAAATGGGACTCCTCCAAACTTCCAAGAACCAAGATCTTCCGATCTCAGACTCTACCAATGCAAAAGCTAAAGGGAAGCACAAGGGGAAGGAGCCTAAAGAATCTGATTTGAAACCAAAAGAGGGTCATAATTCTTTTGAAGGATATTTGGGATCCAAGAAGAACAAAAAGTTTGAAAATACTTAGTGTCCTTATTGTATGAGGGGTTTTCATCCTGAAAACCAGTGCATGAAGAAGCAGATCGAACAGTTGTCCGCTCTCCTCAAATAGAACCATATTTCTCTTCCACAAAGAGAAAATAAGTCTGATGATGGAAAATCGATAGAATATCATGAGAGGTGCCATGCCTTGAAAGCTAGCCTCTCTCGATCGACAACTTACTTGATTGATTATGGAGCATACAACCACATGGTTTCCTCTAAGGATTCCTTCACCACTCTCAACCTCACAGGAGGGCCTACTATTCATATGGGTGATGAATCTTAGATCCCAACACCAGGAAGAGGTTCCATTAAAATCCAACATGGTGAGTTCAATTTTTTTCTCTATGTTCCCTCTCTTGCAACAAATTTGTTGTCTGTATATCAGATGACTCACATTGGCTCACCAAAGCAAGTGGTATTTGGGCCCAACTCAGTAGAGATCACATAAATATCAAATGGAAATACTATAGCGAAAGGAATTGTAGATCAATTTTCCAAGGCATATTCTTTCTCTCATTTCATGCCATAGTCAGATCCTGTACAACCACAACTTATATTCAAAGTAGATAAATGTATCAAAAATCCTTTACTTCCTATTACAGATACATATTTATTGTCTAACATTTCAGATTCAGATTCAGATTCAGAAGAAGAGGAAGACCAACATGATTTAGATATTGAGATTACACCTCAAAGAGATCTAGATATAGATCCAACATCCACTTCATCGCAGCAGCTTAAATGGGCTCAACAGATCATTAAAGCAGCCGAGGATGGTGCCGTGGATCCAGATGATAAGAGAAGAATGAGGTCCCAGTATCAGAAAGAAAATTTTGTACTGTCCCACACAGGTACACTTCTCCCTGAGAGTTGCTTCATGATGTTGGGGTCATATACTCAAACATTTAAAGAACATTTCCATGATCCTAGATGGCAGGTAGTTATGGATGAGGAATTTGATTCGCTACATGGCAATAAAACTTGGGAACTTGTCTCCTTTCCTCCAGGGAGGAAACTTGTTTAGTGAAAATGGGTCTACAAGACAAAGATAGCCTCTGATGGAAGAAAAACCAAGTACAAGGATCGGTTGGCGGCCAAAGGATACTCACAGGTTCAAGGATTGGACTATAATGAGACATTCGATTTAGTAGCAAGAATGGATTCCATCAGACTTGTATTGGCAGTTGCAGCTTCCAAGAGATGGGAGGTACATCACATGGATGTGAATAGTTCCTTCCTCCATGGTGACTTGAAGGAAGAGATTTACATGAAACAACCTAAGGGGTTTATTTAGGATCCTTCCTTAGTTTGCAGAATGAGGAAATCATTGTATGGACTCAAACAAGCACCAAGGGCATGGTATTCCAAAATTGATTCCTTCCTCATGTCAGAGAAATTTGAAAGATGCAAATCAGATTGCAATGTTTGCATGCATAAGAAAGATGGATCCTTGCTATTGATTGTGTTGTATGTGTATGAGTTACTCATTACTAGCAGCTCTGTTGCTGGAATGAGAAGCATGAAGTTTGCTCTGAACTAAACATTCACTATGACTGATCTATGACTGTTAAGACAATTCATTAGCCTCTAAGTAAGTCAAAAGACTTCGAGAATCATGATCTCACCCTCTAGATACTCATTATACATGCTCATAATATTCCACATGGAATACTGCAAGGCAGCCCCATGTCCCTTTCTATATGGCATCAAGCTAGAGGAGAGTGGCTCTACACCTTTGGTAGACAACACTCTTTAAAGACAACTCATTGGGAGCCTTCTATATCTCACACATTCGAGACCACACATATTCTATTCTATGAGTGTTGCTGGCAAGTACATGCAGGAGCCACATGAGCTTCATCGGAAGGCAACATAGAGGATCTTGCACTATGTGCAGGGTACTAGAGATTATGGGATTCATTATGCAGCTGGTGCACAACTTGATCTCATAGGCTTCACAGATTCAGACTAGGCAGGATATGAGAAGGATAGAAAATCCACTTCAGGATTTGTGTTTATGATCGGATTTGGGCCAATTTGTTGGTCCAACAAGAAGTAAACAATACTTGCACTCTTTCAGCAGAATCATAGTATTGGGGAGCTGTGAATGCAACTATTCTGGAAGTTTGGCTACATGGCATCTTGACAGAATTTGAGATTCACACTATACCTGTAGTGGAAATTTATTATGACAACTAGAGCACCATAAAAATTTCTAGTGATCCAATTCAGAAGCAGAGGACAAATCACATTGAGGTTCACATGCATTATATTCAGGAACTAGTGCATGAAAAAACCATCACACTGCATTACTGTCCTAAAGAGGATAAGATTCCAGATATATTCACCAAGTCATTCACAGAAAATAGATTTGTATTTCTCAGATATCTTTTAGATTTTAAGGATTGATTCATAGTTCATGTTCCTGCTTATCTTGAGGGGGGGTTTTCCCATGAGGTTTTCCCCTATTTTCTCGGTTTATTAAGAAACCTTTTTTAATTCTTTTAGATTGTGTATGGGTGACTTTTGGCCTTGTTTCTAGGGCCCACAGTTGTCCAAGTTAGGATTAAGGGGGGGTGTTAGGATTTATAATACTCCATTATCCAAACTAGTTTATTAGATTATATTTTCCTAACTTAGGAGTCATTTAATTATTATTGGGTCCACTCGTACCATTTGGTCCACTTGGGCTAATGAGGCCACCAGTTCCAGTCACTAGAGTGTGGGGAACACCGATAGAGGTTAACTGTAGCTGACTACACCTTCATGCATCAGTTTATGTGCCTCCTAGACCAATCCCTACAATTTACGAGCCACTAGGAGTGCTGACACCAACCTCATTTAGTTGTTGGTAGTTGGTAACTAGTCAAGTTAAGTTATGGTCCAGTTACATTCAGTTAGATGTACTCTAGTCCTGTTAGCACCAGTATTGCATGGATGCATGTGGGTAGGTGCCTATTCTCAACTAATTCTCACCTACCGCATCAGTTAGACTAGTTTAACTGATTATAACTGATTGAGAGACTGAATTAGACAACTGGAGTTGATCTAGTGAACTCCGATAGTGATTTAGACACTTCTAGTTAGCCATGCAGTTAGATTGAGTTGGTATATTTGAATCATATTCACATGATTCAAATTCTCCTTTATGTAACACTGTTGTATACTACTGGGATTAATGAAGTTTATACTATAATTATGATGAGAAATTCTTATCCATTTTTCTGTGAAATTTATTTTTCAATGTGTATTTTTCATTCCATTACATTGCATAATAATACTACAATTTAATTGCACTCATTGCCTGAAGATCAATGGAACAATAATTAAATAGAACTTGGCATGGAAAATTATGGGATTAGAGATGCAAAAACATGCCTCTAAACCATAACTAAAAACTCACATTGGATAAATAAATCAAAAGCACATTCTTTGGCTTGTTTACATAAAGGACATTGAACCTATTATTACATTTTTATGAAAATTATCAAAAGTAAGAATTTTCCCATGGCACAAAACCCATGTGAAAAGTTTTATCTTCGGGAGTGCATCACTTTTCCATATAATGTTCCAAATAGAATTTCGAGGAGATGAGTTCGATTCACAGGTCACTTGGGAATAACCTTCCTTGAATGTGTAATTGTGAAATCCCCCCAGCCTCCCATACCCTCTTATCCTTATCTAAGATATCTATAGGAGCTTTAACACTTAAATGTCTTTGCATCCTTATTCATTTCTATTTTAAACTCCGAGGGCTACAAATATTTTTCCAATTCCTCCAAGATCCATTCAATTCCCTCTCATAGATGTTATATAAAGTATAATATCCAATTATGTAGAGGTAATAATTCCCCTTTATATTTTAATTCCTCCACGCCTAGAATTCTATCATCCTAGAATTTAATACAACTTCCATTTCTAGGAATCCATAATGAATTAGGCTTGATTAAGCTTAAAGTAGACTTACAAATTTTCCAGGTGGAATCACACTTTATTTCTTGAGATCATGATCTAGAAGTCCGATTCTATCCCCAATGGAATATTTTTTTGTCATAGCATTCTTCCTCCAAGCTTCATCACCGGTTGAAATGTTCCATACTAGTTTGGCTCCAAGGGATTTATTGAATAACCTCACATCTTGAATTGCAATACCTTCTCTATTTAAAGGATCCAAATCCTACTTCCAATTGACCAAATGAAATTTGTTTCCATTGGATTTACCACCTTTCCACATAAATTTTTGGTGAATGCAATCAATATGATTTGTAATTCTAACAAGAGCTAACAGAACTGAATTTTGATATATGAATAGCGAGGATAGGGCAGATTTAATCAAGACAACATTTCCTGCAGGGTTTAACCATTGTGTTCCCCAATGATGCAATTAATTTTTGAGATTATCTGAAACTGATTTCCAATCATAAGGCACAGGTCTTCACTTGAAAATAGGGATCCCTAAATAAATGAAAGAGTTCCACTCATGTTTTTCAACAAATCCTAGTTTATCAGCAATTGACTTGAGAATTGTATCTGACAAACTCCAACCATAGATACCAATTTTATGGCTATTCATATCACTACATGAAGCACAAAGGTAGTTATTCATAACAATTTTTAAATGTTCATCTTTGACTCCCAAAGCCCCTCCTAAAACAAGAGTATCATCAGCAAATTGTGAATGATTTAGTTCTTTTACCCCTCAAGCTATTCCTATTCTAGGAATATTACTTTGAAGTTCCTTTCCTTTTCTAATTTTCTGCTTGGAGAATATGACATTAAAATATAGAGCATAGGGGAAAGAGGACAACCCAGCCTAAGTCCCATTTCACTTTGGAAGAAATCGATGGGTGGACCATTAAACAAAGGTGTTACCCATGGAGTTGTTATACAATATTTTATCCATTTTATAAACAATTCTGAAAACCCAATATTTGTAAGGATGGAGTAAATATAAGAATGTATTACCCTATCAAAAGAATTTTCCTTGTCCAATTTAATCACCCTCTCTCTCATTCCTTTATATACTTGAATGGGTTTATTCTTGGACAAGAATGATGTTGTCTAAGATATGCCTTTTTGGGACAAATCCCCCTTGACTAGCATAAAATAGATTGGACAAAAGAGGTTTAATTATGTTGGAAAGAACCTTCGATATTATTTTTTAGGAAGAGTTGCATAACAAAATTGGCCAGAATCTAGAGAAATTTTCAGGTTTCTTTTCTTTTGGAATAAGGGCCAAGAAGGATGAATTTGTGCTATCACCCGGTTTACCTTTTTTAAAATACCATTTGATAATCTTGCATAAATCATACTTTACCAATCCCCAAAATTTCCTGTAGAAAGCAATTGTAAAGCCATCTAGTCCCGGAGCTTTATTTGGTTCAAGTTCCCATATTGTAGATCTAATCTTGTTTTGGTCAAATTATTTTCCTAATGCAATATTGTCTGATGGAGTGGCTAAGTCTTGTATATTGTCAAGCAATTCTTTGGTTGTTTCTTCATCATTTTCTTCCTATTTTAACAGCAGGTGTTAAAATGATTGTAGGATTCTTCCTTGATATATTTATACTCTTTTAATATCGTTTCTAGTAAATTGGCGATCTCTTTAACATTTTTTTTGTTTGGTCTTCCTTTGGTTTGCCGATGGAATAATGCGATATTTCAATCTACATATTTCAACCACAAGCTTCTATATTTCAAATGCTAGTGCTCTTCCTCTTGTCAGAAAGAATTATGAAGTTTAAGGTTAGCTTCTTTTTCTTCTATTCTTAGTTGTAAGTTTAATTGTTCCTCTTCAATTTGGTTCTAAATTTTAGATAGTTGCTCATATAACTATTGTTGTTCAACCCAAGGCTCGGAATAATTTTTTTTCCCAATCCTTTAAAGCATACTTCATTGCTCTAAATTTTGATGCCCATATAAATCTTGGATTAAGCCTAAATTTGATTAAGCCGTAGTGGATTGAACCTGAATGGTAAAGGTCAATACTTTTATTTTTATGAAAGGTTAAAATAATGGGATTATGGTTTGAAGTAGTCTAGGAGATAATATATGAATATATATCTAGATCATGCTCAATAAATTGACCACTCATTATAAATATGTTAAGTATGGCTGAAATGTTACCTGGTCCTAGTATTTTATTTGACCAGGTATATTTACCTCTTTTAGGATTTACATCCATCAAATCCCAATCCGATTTAATATATTCTAAAATTTATCTAGATGTATCCCTTATATAATATCCCCCTTTTTTCCCTTTTGAGGAAAGAACCGTGTTAAAATCATTTGCAAGTATAACATTCTCCTTACCTATTCCATTTTTTTCTTCAATTGTAGATTGCTAGCAATCTTTATTTTTCTGTATAATGTACTAGAACATATAAATTGAATAATTTTAAATGTATTCTAGAATAAATACTTACTACCTCTGTATAAATATAGTGCTAAGTTGGTTTTGTATGGATTAAATCCAATTTATTTCTATCCCACATAGCACATATACCTATAGACACACCTCTCGTGCTTATTGCAACACTTTTACTTGCTTTCCATATCCTTTATCCCATTTCCTACATTTCTTTGTCTTGAAGTTTAATCTCTTGGATTAGAATAATTATAGTCTTTTCCATTTTTAATATATGCTTGAAAGGTTCTTCCTTGACTCTACTTCCCAATCCTCTACAACTCCAGGAGGTTTCCTTCATTACTTCACTATTGGTTTTGTAGAACTGCCCTTTTGGGTACTCAGAGTTTCCAAATTTACTCCTCCCTTAGTTTTAGATGCAGGAATTAGATTGTGACCTAGAGTGGACTGGATCCCCAACATTTTTCATGACTTGTGATTTCATCATGAACCTACTTGTTTGGATTTATGCCGTTTTGAATGATTTTTCTTTCCCATCATTCATATCTCAACATATTTTCAGCTACAAACTTGGACTCCTTACCAAAAACTTGCAAGTTTTCTTCTTAATTTTGTGGAGAAGGATTTATAGGCCCAACTTTCCTGCAACCTTTGGAAAAATTCTCATAAGTGTGGCAATTTGTACACTTAAATGGGATTTTCTTGTAATCTAATTGTTGGAAATGATTCCAATTATCTAGCAGAAGGTGAATATATTCTGGCAAAATTTTCTCCAAATCTACTTCAACACATATCCTTGTGCATTGAAACATGCCTTGATTTTGTTTTTTATTGTCTATATACTTTTCGAGCTTATTGCGAATGGATTTCAGAGTGTCATCTCCCCAACAATGGAGAGGTAAATGGGGAATTCTTACCCAAACTAGAATTGAAGATGTGATATCCGACTCTAGATCAAAATCAGGAGTGAAACTATTTAAGTTCATGCCTCTATTACTGAAGAAATAAGGGCCACTTTTGAATATTAAATCTCTGTATTCTTTTAACTCAAACAAAAATGCATAGAATCCTATTCCACAAAAGTAATGTGTCATTTTTCCATAGATTAAGTTCATCCAATTGTTTTGAATCTAGATATCCATAGATCTTGGTGATGGCCATATTCCTGTAAATTGGACAATTAAACCCCTCTCAAACATAGCCAAGGATTTTTCTCTTGCTGCAAAAACTTAAATCAACACTTTAGGAATATCTGTTTTTTTAACAAAGCGTGAGGCCATCGTCAACTTGGAACTCAGACTCTTCGAGGTCTCGAATAAGGATCTAGATGTTACTTCATTAGGGGAAGAACACGTACGATACTCACATGCACATTCAATAGAGGAAGTAGGGTTTATTTTATATGTGCATATATATCTTATCCATTTCTTTTAGAATTGATTCAAGTCTCATGTGTTTCACAAAAGAATATCACCCTTGCTTGTGCTAGAGCCACATTGTTTCTTCATGCATAATTCCTTATGTACTTTTAAATTTCCCAATTTCAACTCTCTTTTATTTCTTTCTTAGTCACCATTTATGCATTATTCTTATCTTCATTCAAAATATTTGTTCATGGTCTTGGATCTATTGCAATAGAAAATGGAACTAAAGTTGTATTCTAGGAAAAACAATATTCTAATGAAGTTAATAGTTGTTATCAAAGCTATAAAGGTAAAAAAATATCATACACACAAATGTTAAGCCCTAAATTGTGGCCCATTCCCCCCTAAATTGGCAATTTATATTAGTATTGTTATATTCTTAATGTCAGATTGAGTCCATTAGTGGTAATTTTACCTCTTTGTCTCCTATATATATAAAGGAGACCATTTCATTTGAATAATCTTATCTTGTCTTGCCTTGCCTTGCGTGCTTAGTAAATTGTATAAGGAGGTTTCCCCCTCAAAGTGGATTTCTATTCATCTGTTTATTCATTATTAAAGTGTGTATTACTCTTTCTTGTCTAATTATGCTCATTTGAGGAATTTGTTGCATAACATTTGGTATCAAATCTTGTACACTTCCAAAACGAGTCTTGTCATTTTCACTATATTTTTTTTCTAGGATGTTTCAGACAATGAAAATAGTAGGGGACATAGAGAACAAAGCAAACTATCTATGTTATGAATTTCATATTTTGATTCATTGTAAGTTCAGACTTATACTCTTTCAAAGTTAGGGTTTTTGACTAGTCCAAAAAAATAGTCTCAAACATGTGTTATGGGAAAACCATTATATCTAGAGCATGGGAGATCCAAATTGAGTAATACCTATTACATTAGATATGCACGAAAATAAACATGGTGTAAATTTCATACTCAGATCCAAAAAATTGGACACTTGGTAGGTTGTGCACTTTTTCTCTTTTGAAAGGACCAAAAATAATAAGTGTTGGGAAAATTTCCATAACGTTTTATTAGCACATCATAATTAGGTCATATTTCTGGCATTGAAGAGAATACATATTAGGACACTACAACTAAAGGTTTCATACTCACAAGGACCATAATTTCAAAGTTAATTCAATTGGAAGGTCGAGTAGCAAATCATTCTCCAATTCAGGGTTTTGAAAAAGGTACACCATTTATAATTTGAATAACTTTTAGTAGAAGGATCTATTTTGGGCAATCTCAAAGTTGTGATAAATATTGTAGACATATTATTTTATTGATCCACATGGCACCAAAATGTGGTGGAAAAATTCACACTCCAATAAAACCACCAGAGTATTCATCCTCGATCTTCGAGGAAAGTGAAGACTATCTTTGTAGGTGTCCAAGTTGGAATATTTGATTAAAGGGATTGTGAGAACGATTTATTTAGTTAATTTAGAGAATAAGATGATGGATGAAATGGAAATTATTTCTAAGCTCATACAAAATCCAGAGGAAAATCACCTTAAAGGTGAAGATGTGTCCCAGGGTACTCAAGAAGATAAAGATAATGTCCATGTTGAGCAGCCTTACAATAATAACAAACTCCAACAGGATTTGGTTATAATAATGGAAGTAATCAGGGATGATGCCAAAGCCTGTCCATATCCCTAAGACTGACATGAGTAATTTTGATGGAAAGGACCCCATAACATGGATATTCTAGATGGAACAATTTTTTGATATACACTAGGTTCCAAATATACAAAAGGTAACTATTGCATCTTTAAAATTAGAACTTGAACAACTTATGTGGTACCAATGGATTTATGAATGAAAAAAACTTCATTATCTCTTGGTACATTTTTACAAAATAATTGATATCATATCATGATGATGTTAAGAGAAATTCCTTCTTTATCCAATTGATGAATCTAAGGCAAAGGGTCAAGTAATCAAACTCAACAATTTCAAAAGTTGATTCTCAAAGTGGAGGGAATACTAGATGATCAATTGTTGGATCTCTTTATTGTAACCTTAAAGGACAACTTTCAACATAAGGTGCATCTCTTCAAACCAACATGTTGGCAAGGAATGTTCAAAGTAAAAACATGGTGATGGCTACTAAAATGACCACCTCTAAAACCTATAGATAGAATAATGTTCATTCTTCTAACCCACCTCAAACTACAAGGTTGAAAACTCAACAAATGAATTAAATAAGTGAAAAATCTCTATGCTTTAATTGTGACAACAAGTATAGTAAGGGACATAAGTGTGGTCTTATGAGTGAGAAGATCAGGGCGAGGAAAGGAGCTGCAAGAAGTGATGGTGGGAGAATGAGGGTTTGGGGAGGACTTACAGCCTACGGCCAGCTGACGCCCAGGCTTCCCTGCTGGCTCCCCCTCCTCCTCTCTGATCCGCCACTCCTGCTCCTGTTTTCTGCACGATGTCCTTCGTTTGGAACCCTGCGATCCAGTGTGTGTGCGACGATCGATCCCGCAATGATTAAGAGAATGGACCGATCATGCCCTAAGGAGTTTGATCGTGGCAGCCTTCGAGGCTTGTCTGATTTCGCCACGGGTTTTTTTGCTGGGGTTTCGGCTACCAGATGGGTGAGGTTATTGCCGTGGATTCGTTTCCTGGATCGGCTACCGGTGACGGATTCTCCGCCATGGTAGAGCTGCAGCTCCATTCTCAGTCTCACACAGTGGGGAACAAAAGGCAGATCGATTCTCGTGTGTTGCTCTATGCTTTGGTCGCCTCTTCTTTAACAAGGTTGGCTTTCTTGGCATTGGGATTGGGGCTCCTGCGGCTTGCAAAATCCAAAGAATCAGTAGCGAGCTGTGCGGGACTAGAGAAGGATTCTTGGACAAATCAAGAAGATCAAGAAAATCAAGATCAGGTTCAGAATCCATGGTGTTTGATGAAAATTGGTGGGCTTCGGTTTCATGAATTGGGGTCGAGGGTTTTGGCTATCTTTCGTGGCTGCTGATTGCAGAGAAAGATCGCCAGCCTTATGGAGGTGGCAGTGACTATGGATATACTCTTGCGTGGTGACCCGTATTGTGTCCTTAGGGATCTTTGTGGTGGCGATGGCATTTCATAGGTGGTGGCCTTTGCTTTCAGCAGTATATCTGAGTTTTTGTGTTCTTATGATTTGGGTTGTGATACCCATTTTTTCTGTGATGTATCTAGCTTATGATTTTACAGTTACAGTTTGGTAAATTTGGTTATGTCAATATGAGACAACAAATATGTGACAATGTAGGGATCCTAGTGATCCTCTTACATGTGCAGATGTAATTTTGTTCTACTTTGAAATAAAATTACGAATTTTTTCCGAGGAAAAAAAAGGGACATAAGTGTGGTGATAATAAATTATTATAAATAGATTGTGAAGAAGAAGAAAATATTTGTTTGTGTTTTTTGATGATATACTATCTATAACAAGTATTTGGAAGAATGTGTTCAACATGTTGACAAGGTGCTACAACTACTACAGGAGCAACAACTATATGCAAAACCTTCCAAATATTTCTTTGGGGTAAAGGAGGTAGATTATTTGGGTCATACTGTATCTCATGAAAGTGTTAAGGTAGACCCTAACAAAATTAAAGCCATGATGGATTAGCCTATTCCCAAAACCTTGAAGAATATTAAAGGATTATTAGGTTTGACAAGGTACTACGTAAGTTTGTTTGGAACTATGGAAGAATAGAAACACTTATGGTAGCATTATTGAATAAGGATTCATTCTCTTGGACTCCAGAGGAAACTCAATATTTTGAAAAATTTAATGAGGAAATGTGCAAATCCCCTGTCTTGAACACACCAAACTACACAAAAACCTTTATTGTGGAATGTGATGCCTCGAGAAATGGAATTGTTGTTGTTATAATGCAAGAAGGAAGGTCCCTGGATTTTAAAAGCCAACCAATCATGGGAAAAAACTTACACAAACCCATTTATGAGAAGGAAATGTTGGCAATACTACATGCACTTAAGTAATGGCATATTTACCTAATAGGTGGGAACTTCAAGGTCAAAACAAATCATGATAGTCTTAAATACTTCTTGGAACAAAGGCTATTTTTAGCAGAAAAATAAAAATGGGTAACCAAGATGTTGAGATATGACTTTGAAATCATTTATAAAAAGGGAAACCAAATATGTTGGCAGATGCAATCTCAAGAAAAGATGAGGATGTTGCGGGATTACTTTGTGTTATTCTATTATACAACCCGATTGGAAAGTAGAAGCAAGTAAAGAATGACCTATCGGTATGGATGCTCATTCAAAAGCTACAAAAGGATCCCAGTGTATCAGGTACTTTTGTGTGGAGAAATTATTCACTATGGTATAAGGATCTCGTATGTGTGTGTGTGTGTGTGTGTGTGTGTGTGTGTGTGTAAAGACTCTCAACTCAAACAAAAGGACCTTTTGGAATTACACACCTCTCCTATAGGAGGGCACTTAGGATTCCTAAAGACCTACCACAAGGTCAAGAAGGATTTTTTTGGGAAGGTCTTAAGTCTGGTATTCAAAACTTCATGGTAGAATGTTTGGATTTCCAACAAATCAAGGTTGAAATAGTTAATATCCCATGTATTTTACAAACATTAGACATACCTTGTAACCGCTAGGAGGAAGTCTCAATGGAATTTATCACAGGTCTACCCAAGTCAGAAGGGAAGAATGTTATTATGGTGGTTGTTGATAGAATCACTATGTATGCACACTTTTGTGCACTCTCTCACCCTTTTAACACAAGTACAGTAGTTGCAACATTCATGGAAATACTTCAAAAGATACATGGAAACCTAAAGATTATTGTAAGTGATAGAGATCCAATTTTCATTGGAAAATTTTGGACTAAATTATTTTCTTGTTTGTGTATCTTGCTGGATCACAATTCATCTTATCATTATCAATCCAATGAAAAAACTAAGATGGTAAAGAAATGTCTGGAAGACTATATTCATTGCTTTTCATATGATAAACAAGCAAAGTGGGTGAAATTTGTATATTTGGTATAATGGTGGTACAATACCTCCTTCCATATGCCATGAAAAATGTCCCCATTTATGAAATTTATGTGTACTAACCTCCAACTATCACATCTCCCTTGAAAGGAAAATCTAAAATAAAGGCATGCAATATCACCTCAAGCACCAACAAGAAGTTCTCCACATATTGAAGGACAATCTAGTTATATCAAAAAGCAGGATGAAACAACAAGCAGATAAACATTGCAATGAAAGGATTTTTAAAGAAGGGGATTGGGTATTTTTGAGGCTACAACCTTACAATAAGATGTTCCTCAAGCAACCAAATAAGGACAATAAGTTATCACTCAATTACAATGGTTCTTGTAAATTTTTGCATGAGATTGGTCATATGACTTACAAATTGGAGCTCCCTTCATCTTCAAGAGTGCACTTGGTGTTCCATGTTTCTTGCTTACTATAAGGTAATAGGAAGAAATATCCCAAATCAAACTATCTTGTTAGAGCTTGATGAAGAAGGAAAAGTCATATTGGATCCCGAACAAATCACTTAAACAAGGACCAAACAACTATGAAATCGAGATATTACTGAGTACCTCATCAAGTGGAAGAACTTTCCAATAGAAGATTTGACATGGGAAGATGAGTCCTTCATACATAAGCATCCACAATTGTAATGCCCCATATTTGAAATTCGTTAATTAAAAACTATAATATGATTTAACTTATCATTTTATTTTTGATCATATGTTGGTCTTACTTAAATGATTAAAATTGTTGTGATGTGAACATGTGGACACACGATGGGTGGATAATAAATAAAATTTATCATATACTTGATTGAAAGTGATGGATATATTATTTCATTTGATCATGCAAATTCAATGGGGAATATAAATATGTGTATTCAAATTAAGTTTGTACATTGTACATACAATGAGTACAATATATATCACAAATAAACTTACATTATTGTTTAAATTTTATTTTAGTGATGTAGATTATCACCTAAAAGAGTTGTGTATGTTGATACATTAGTTTTATGTTAGTGGTGAGCTAACCCACATATCTATTGGCTATGAGATAGTTGGATTCCTACATGACAAGGGGCATCATATGTATTGGATATCAAGAGGATAATTACGTGATATAAGTTTTAATGTGAATTAACTATGAATTCCAATATTTTTATGACTTGTGGGTGGCTGTGAGTTTTGAAAAGAACCACAACTTTCCCAAAGTGGTTGCTTGATAACAATACCCTTAGAACAATGATAGGATAATATGGTTGATGAAGGGTGTTGAACCTAGTACTATCAGGGGGGTGGAGGTATTTCCCACCATTTATCCTTTGAAACTTGGAGTCTTACGAGGGTTGTGCTGAGAAAACTCCCCTAAATGTGTGATGACGACTAGAGGGTTCCTACCAGGGAATATTGGTCAATGTAGTCGACACTTCTCATTACAGATTCTATATGTGGTTAGGTTAGTATAGATGACACCACAATATATTGTAACAGAGGACAATATGGTGAGGCCAGGTGACATAAGTAGTAGTGATTAGGTGTTTGGAGTACTATGCAGATGGATGGGGCCAACGATGGGGTTATGTGGCATTATTCATTGTTATAAACCATCATGACTATATGATTTAATTGCTTCATTATAATGCTTATCTAGTTTAGTTTTAATGCTTTTGTATGAATTTTTACAAATGGTGAATGATGCATTAGTGAAATTGTTCTTTTGTATGTTGATTGCAAGTGTATAATAAATATGCATTAGGGGTAATATTGTTTATTATTAGTACTCATCTTTAAGGTGTGTATGATGTCCACATACACAACATTTTGTGAGTATTAGTATGATTGGTGGGTTGATGGATACATTAGCATGATCACGTTAGTGTATAACTTGGTTGATGAATTTTTGAATTATTAACCATGTGTTGAAATTTAAAATGATTGTTGAAGTTGATATATGTCAAATGTATTAATGAAATGTTACATAGTGGGTGTAAATACGTTATAAATATTGTATGATTTTGTTGATTGCTGAATACATTTAAAAATGTAAATATATTGCATGGAATGCTGATATGTTATATATATGAATGTTTGTATAATTAATATAAAAAATATTATATGTGAAATATCTTTGAGAGGAGCCCATAGGGCATAGAATAGACATTGAATAGGTGTATGTTAAAGTACTCCTTGCATAAGGTCACCGGTTCGAAACTCCGTGGGTGTGAACCTTACAAAAATATATATATCTTTGAGGGGATATTAATGTAGTAAGGGGTAGATATGTTTTCCATAAAATCAAGATGTGTTATACTAGAAATTTATGGTTTATTCACAAAAAGGAAAAATTGATAATCATGTTGTAATTAATTTTATGTTATTTTTAATTAAGGATGGAGGTGGTGGAAGTTTGACTTGTCACTCTTTATTTTTTTAATATACATATATTCTAAACTAGACCTAGGAGGTGGTGAAAGGAATTTTAGGGGGAATTTTTATAGGGAAAGTAATGGAAGAGTTGGAATATTTTGAGAACTCTTGGTTTGGAGAAATCATACATGGAATACTGGTGCATTACTGTTATTTGGGGTCTCAGGAATGGAGGGAAAGGAATCCATTTGGATGGTTTCCATGTGCTAGGGAGTTGACTAGGCCCCTAGTTGGCTGGGAGATGGTTAGACCGTGTTCTCATTGTGGGCAAGTGGAAGAAGGGATTCTACTTCAAATTCGAGGATTATCAATTACCAATGGTTGAGGTATTTTTCTTGTTAAATTATTGGTTTAGTGTAGTAATTTTCAGTTAAATTTCTATCATTTATAGAAGTTAAAATTTTAGAATATTTATATGTTAAATGTATTTTAGAAAATTTATATGTTAAATGTTTTACATTACTGTGGATTCTACCCATCATTGAAAAAAAGAGAAGCAACAATAACGTTATTAATGTATCCAAATAGCAATTTCCAGGTTCATGCATGTGAATGGGTTTATACATATGTTATTAGAGCCTTGGTTCAAACTCTAAAACCAAAGGGCCTACAATATACTACAAATTTTTAAAACATAATCAAAACTATAATAAAAAAAACTAAATAGAGAAAAATGTTGACAAGATGTATATTATATTATTTTTATTTTTCTTCATCATTCCAAATATATATATATACAGTTAAGTCCACACATACATAAGCAATAATATACACATAACGGAAAAAATAATAAATTTTAATGAAACAAATTCAAAATGTTAGTTAAAGAACTAAATTTGAAATGTAATAGATTTACAATTAAAAAATTACAGGTTAAATAAAAAAGGGGGGATTTATATTCAAAATTAAAATAAAATTTTTTCCTTTCATTGGCCATCGAATTGCCTTCGAACCCCATTTCATTTGAGGTCAACCATTAAGGCTGACAATCAAGCCCAACTCAAATCATTTGGGGACTCTCCATTGCTTTATGCCACAACCAAAAATATAATAGAAAATGGCCTTTTACCTAAGCCTTGACTACGTACAAAGCCCAGTATATTTCGGGTCTCATTTGGATTTAGAACTTGGTATTTGAATTGATATAAATAAATTTTAGCTAACATGTACGATTTGTTTGGATGTCACTGTAGAGTGTTATAACTCAAGCCCATGGGTGGGAATTTGCAAGAACCAAAACCCTAGTTTGCAAGTCAAAACTTTTGTTGAATTCCTTGGTATGTAGTATAAATCCTCAACCTCCCAACATCAATTTGTATCTAACATGAGATGTGGGAGAACATGGGAGTGTTCAAATTCCTGGAGTGGGTTGTATGCATGTTCTTCTCCTCAAATATTCCAATGTTTCAATACATAGCATCTCTTCTTTCCCCTTACCTGGAGCCACACTCAACAGGGAAAGGGATGCACTCAAATGAGTTGGCATGTCTATGCATCCAAATATAAGGCTGAACCCTCTAGGAATCTTGCATGCATGGAGAGAGGAAGGATACAACCTACGCACATGGATGGAGGAAGGGTGAGAATCCTGCAACAAAACATGTTGCCCAAAGTTCTCTCTGGCCACGCTCTTTTACCACCTCACGTGCACATTAGGAAAAAAGAAAAATCCTTTGATGATACCAATATTTCCATAATTACACCTCTTGTAAGAACCATGCCCAAAGGATCCATGCCAATAAATATAGAAGGACATATAAGAGAAACCACTGGCTACAATCACTGGCCGAGCTAAGAAGCATATGAAAGAGCCAAACTTGCTTCATAATAGAATGATGTGATTACTACGAATGAAGCAATAGTGTTTAGATGACTCTATGCATTTTGAGCACATTCTTAAAAAAAATAAGGAGAGACAAAGTCAATATAGAATTATTACGCACGATTATCATTGTCTACAACAAAATGAACATGTAGAACATAATTAAAATTCGCACAACAGGGACGATTTAACATATCAGAAGCCTTGCTAGGCTAAACCATCTAGTGGGTTTCATGTTTTAAAACTTGCCAAGCTAAACCATCCAAGCCATAAGACAAATTACAATTCAAATAAACCCATTAAGTGAGTCCATGAAGGAGAATATCAAGTGCATAGCGTGTATCCAAAGTGGGAGCTATTGGAAAACCAGTAAAGGAATTGAGAACCAATAAAATAATTGTTTGGAAAAGGGGATAGTGTTCGGATTATTGTAATCCTCCCTTGTCCACCATAGTCTAAATTTCAATTTCTTAGATTAGGAATATGTTTCCACTTCATTAGTGCCATAGATAATTTATTTGGGGCCCATACACCACTTGTTGTGCGGTTGTAATCTCACATATCACATAGGGTTACCAATAATACACATTAATACAGACATACATAACAGAGACAAGAGACAAGAACAAGTAAGTAGAATAACATATTATATTATAGTGAAAGGGTCCATACAATACAGAGAACTGAATCGAGTTCTCATCTGGCCCAACAGCGTAATATATATGATTTACAAACAGTTACAAATAACTACCTGTCGGTTCACTCAATCGACACGACCTTAGGTGGCCGACCTAATCTCTCATTAATCGGCTGACCGACTTAGTCAGCTAATCAACTAAGTTGTCTATTGTCCAAGTCAGCATACCATCTTGATCCTCCAACATCTCCCCTACGAACAAAACGTTTCTTCGTCTCGAAGAAACAGGGAGGTACCAAAATTTATTTGTCTGTCTAAGTAGTTATTCTTATGCTTGATATTCATGGGATGTGAAGTCTGATGGTTGGTATTTTCTGTATGCAGACTTTGACAATTGCTTCAGCTATCACTGCCAGTTGATGTTGAAAATCCGACCAACTCTGTAATATTTTTTGTATGTCAATGGTTAGTGTAAAAGTTGAATGGATTATCTAGTAGATAGCGTCAATATTTTTGTAGTGCAAAGACCATTCCTAATGCTTCTCTTTTGGTTGTCGAATAGTTTCTTTCAACTTTGTTTAGTTTCCTTCTACTGTAAACTATAGGATAGTCCATTCCATCATCTCCTAGTTGAGTTAGGATTGCTCCTATTACTAGGCCTGATGCGTCAATGTGTACATGGAATTTGATTGACCAGTTTGGAAACCTTAGGATAGGTGCTTCGACTAGCTTTCTTTTTAGTTTTTCGAATTATATGTCGCACTCCTCTGTCCAATTAAATTCTTGATCATCTCTTAGCAATTATTCCAATGGGTATGTCATGTCTGAATAATGTCTTATGAATTTTCTATAGTATCCTGTATGACCAAGTAGTACCCTGACTTGTTTCGGATTCATCGGGGGTTTTAAGTCAAGGATGATTTTTATTTTTGTGAAGTCGACTTTAATACCTTCTTTATAGACAATATTCCCTAATAGTATTCCTATAGGAGTTAAAATATGCACTTCTTGTTGTTTAGTGATAGTTGGATCTGTTGACATCGTTCCAACATAATTCCTAGCCATTTACAATGGTCCTTTAGTGTAGAGTATATTGTCCAATCGTTGAAATATACTGCCATTGTTTTGTAAATGTACTCCTGAAATGTTTTAACCACAATCCTTAAAAAGACTGCAGGTGCATTTTTAAGTCCAAAAGGCATAACCTTGTAAGCAAATGAGCTAAATTCACATACAAATGTTGTCTTTTTCTGATCTTATTTGGCTGTTGGTACTTGATTATAACCTGAGAATCCATCTGTAAACGAATAACATTCATGTCCTGCTACCTCATTTAAGATTTCATCTGCATAAGGAGTTGGAAATGGGTCTGTTAATGTAACTTTATTGAGTTCTCTGAAGTCGACACAGAGCCTTAGCTTGGTTGGATCAGGTTTCTTTGGTTGAACCACCATTGGACTTGCCCATTCTAATTGGTCAATAGGGTAGATGATTCCTGCTGCAAGCATGTTATCAATCTCTTTGTATTTGTGAGCTAGTTTATATGGTCGTTTCTTGACAGGTCGAACATTAGGTTTTATGTCGATCTTCATTTCACCGATTTCATGTACTAGACCTTTAAGATCCTTATAGTCTCTAGCAAATACATCCTGAAATTCTTTCAATAGGTTTATGATCTCTGCTGTTTGTGCTTCAGACTAGTAGTCTCCAATTTTTGGTCAATCATCATTTGATATGTCGACTTCTCTAGTTTTAATTTTAGCATCTAGCCATTCCAGTGCTTTAGCTTCATTGATTGGTCGAATTCCTTCCTTAAATTGTGAGAATGTGGCAGGAAATTATGCTACAGTCATTCGGTCGTTATCCTCCTTGTTGGTTGTTTCAACTTTGAGTACTGTGCGAATAGGTTTGGTCATTTCGACATGATTTGATTTCCATCTAAAACTTTTCCCTTTCGACTTTTCATTTTCCAACTGTAGTCTCGTTGACTGTGTTATTGTCCTGGTTTGTATATTGTTACAGTTTATTGTAGTTCGGTTGTCCCTTAGGGTTTTGTTTTTTGTCGGTTGTACAAATGCTTTGATCTGTTTTGCAGTTTCGACCAAATTCTCATTTTGGGGTTCAAAGTTGAAATCTTTGATAAAATTTTCTTTAAGTTCATGCCATAGAAATGTTTCACCCCGAGCTTCTTCTATCTTGTACCATTTGTTTGGTAAGTCGGCGAGTGTTGATGGAAATAAGTGTGGCCATGTATGTTCATCCTTATATCCCAGTCTTCTCCATTCTTTTTCACATATCTTTATATGGTTTTATGGATCCCGTCCTTGGGTAAATATAGGTATCTGAGCCCGGTTGGTTAACTTCTTTCCTCCAAACCTTTCTACAAAATAATTCGAAGTTGTTGTCCATGTCTGTAGTCTTGAATGATGGGTATCCCACCATCTAGCATCTTGTCTTATAAAAGTTTCTACTAAACTTTGTAGTCGGCCATGTTCACCGATGTTCCTAGATACCTGGTCTACATGCATAACTGGTGATTCTCTTTCTTTATACCTTGGGATTTTTGTGGTATTTATATTTGTTGGTTGCAATGTAGGATATTCCCTAATTTTCTTTTCAAATATTTTTGGGATGCTGGACACCACAAAGCATTGTTTGACTAGTTTCTTTTGTACTTTTTGAATAGTCTAGCATCCTCTTGATTTTGTTTCATAGTTTTAAACCTCCCAATCATATAGTTCTGCATCTGAATTGTATCCTACTGAGTCTTGGTTTCCTAAGTAAAGTTCACCATATGTATTAGGTTCTGTGTAATCTTCATTATTCTGTATCTGATATAGTTGTCAGATGTCAACTTCTTCATCAATTGGTTTTGTCCAAGGTTCTCCTTGGGATGGATGAATAGGTACTATGAATTTTTGTCCATTCCCATTTAATTTGATTCTTTCTTTGTCCAAGGATATCGAGGCTTTCATTTTTCTCCCCCAAGGTCGACCTACTAATGCCGGGAAGGAACTAGATCCTTCCTTAGGGTCGATAATTTTGAAGTCGACTTTAGTCGATATACCTTTTATCGTTGTGTCGACATTTTTCCAGACTCCAATAAGTTCAATTAGGCCTTGGTCTTCCAGTTTCAGGTATATGCCTGATTCATATAATCGAGGTCTGCCTAACTGTTCCCATGTGTCTCGAGTCATAATATTTACATGTGATCTGAAATCGAGTACAACTTATCGGACATGGTATCCTTCAATTTCCAAGTCGACAAGTGGGTCGGCATCACTTTTATATTTTTGGTTTAAGCTGCATATATTCTTTGTTTGTTTTTTGGTGTTTTTGTTGTGTTTTATTTTATACAGTAAGTCAATGAATTGCGATATTGTTTTATCTTTTTGTACCAACTGTATTAGCTCTTTTACTGTGTCCTATTGATTATCATATTCTTCTTCTTGTCGAGCAAATTCTCTAAATATATTTGTTGCATCTTTATATATTTGTTTTTCTTTAACCGGGTCAAGATAAACATTTTTTTCTTTTATCTTGCTTATTTTGGGGTTATCATTCCCAGTTTTTGTCCCTTGTCGGGTTACGATATGTAAATTATTTGTATTGATAATATCATGTTTTTGCACAGACGACAAGACATTAACATTATTCTTTTTATTTATCTTTTCAAGCATAATAGGGAAATCCTCTAATGAGTGATCCCCTACACCACAATTAGTAAATAATTTTAGGTTAGTACTATCCTTGTATGGACAGTCTGCATGTTGGTGTCCTTCCTTGTAACATGTGAAACATTGGATGGGTTGACATGGTCGGTTTTCTTGATTCCCAGAGAATCAACCTCAACTTCCATAGCCTCCACGTCGGTTGTCAAACTGGTGTTCGTATCGACGACCTTCATACCTTTGATTATTTTGGTCGTTTTTCTCATTGTTTTGTGCAACTACGTTAGTCTGATATACTGCCTGATAATTTTTTCGATTCTTTAGATTCAGGTGGCAGTCAGAGGTGTTGTGATTTTTAGTTTCACAGATTGCGCACCATGATGCTTTTCCATTCTTCATGTTGAATGGGAAATCTTTTGTGGTATGCTCTCCATGCTCATGGCATATGTCACAGAAAAATTTTGTTTGCAAAAATCAAACATCTTGTCGGCTAATATCCTATCGGCAGTTGTCCTTTGAATGTTCGACCATCGAGCACTTCGTGCACCAAATATCCTGACTCTTAAGGTTTAGCTCTTTTAGAGATTTCTGCATGATCTCAAGTTGTTCCTCCAGTTTGTGATCCATGGAGCATGCTGGAATGTCTTCATCCATTTCTACTTGTAGAGCTTTTGTGAGTGCATCTTCATAAGTTTTGAATGTCTCCAGACTGATGTGTCGACGAATCTTCTGTGATAGACCTGCAAGAAACCACTGGATTAATAGTTTCTCATCAATGACATAATCCAACTGGCTGAGAAGGTCTTTCTAGCGTTCGTAGTCACGGACAATTTCTCCTATCTTTTGTGATGTTGTCTTTAATTTCTTTGCTGCCTGATGTTTTGCATCTGGAGTTTTAAAGAACGATAGAAATTGTGCTTTGACTTCGGCTTTTGTTACTCTTGGGGTTCTCTCAGGAAAGGTCATATACCAAGTTAATTCCCTTTTCCTTAAGGCACCGATGAACTGCGCCATCTGTCTATCTTCATCAATAACTTGGTTGGACTCCCAAGTCGACTCACAGACGAACCAATGTCATCTGGGGTCCTCATCGCCCTCATATAGAGGGATGTGCGTTGTCCCATGGGGATAGTGGGTTATTTTGTTTATTCTTCTGTGCAGAACTATTGTCAACAGAACTCTCATTTCCATCGGTCATCTTGGTTGTCATTTCTTCTCCGACAAGCAGTCGGTCGGGGTCAACTTCTCCCGTCGATGTCCAACTGTAATTACTTGTCTACAACTCCAAATTTTCTATATCTTCCAAAGCTGTATTTGGCAGGGGGGGTGCTCCTTCGTGTGTCGGGTAAAGTAAGTGTATACTCTGGTTGGAGGGTAATGCTTGAAGCGTGACCCAATTTCCTTCTTCTGGTCGATGGATAATTAGACGATTATCATCGTTTCTCTCATCGTCTAGTCAGCTCCAAATACCAAAGTCACCAGTTCCTAGTCTGAGGTCCTCTTTGACAATTATTTGTATCCTGGTACTCGGATCTATCGAAGATAGAGGTCTTACCTCCTGGGGGACTTCTAATTGGAGAGCTTCTTGCTGCTCTATCCACAAATCTTCTTCCATAGGGGATGCTTCTTCTTCCACGCCTTCCTCATGTCGGTCATGACCCGACTCTGGCAGACTTCTCTCTTGGTCTGTCACCCTAGTGCTCATTCCTCTTTGCAGCGCTATGGCTCTTTCTCTTCTCTCTTCCCTTCTTTGCAGCCTCTTCTCCCTCTCTATTTTTTGAAAGTCCATCATACCTTTATGTGATACTGTCCTTTCGGTTTCCCTTTTAGGTTGACTTCTCATTGTTGGTGAATGGTTTCTATTTAGTCGACTAGAATCCTCTCCACTTTACCCTGACATATGACCAACTACCCCCCCATTTCCTACCTGACACTTTAGAAAGCCCGGATAGTTTTGTTCACTTGCTTAGGAAGTATTCCCACTCCCTTTCAACAATGAATTTCTCCCACTTCTTTTGTTTCTTCTCCCAGTTAGTATTTTGTGGCGGTTCGCGTAGTAATGGACGAGGTTCAACGATATGACCTACTCCTTTCTCGATCAGAAATTTGAACAGCAAGGTCGGTAAGGAACACAAGAATTGTTCGGTGAGGTCTGTGTAGAATTTATTTTGGATAGTTTCCACCGAAGTTCTTTCCTCTACGGCTTGCTCCTCGCAGAATTCATCAGTAATATTTTCGAACCACTCCGACAGGTTTGTTCTTCCCCCTTGAATCAGTTTGTCTAGTAGCTGTTGGTCTTTAATTGCTTTTGCCTTTTTCATCCAGGAGTTTCTTCAAAAGCTGGGGCACTTATTCTACAAATTTCTCATGAGTCTCGGTAAAGAACCTTTCTTTTGCTTGAGTAGTCGTTAATCTGTTTCTTTGTGCATAATTTTGCAAGTAGTTTGCTATTTTACGTTCCCACCAGTCCTTAATATCTTGTTCTGATATCACCTGCTTGTATACATCTCATACATGTATTACCAGCAATGGAACCAATGTTGTAATCTCACAGATCACATAGGGTTACCAATAATACACATTAATACAGACATACATAATAGAGACAAGAGAAAAGAACAAGTAAGTAGAATAACAGATTATATTATAGTGAAAGGGTCCATACAATACAAAGAACTGAACTGAGTACTCATCTGGCTCAACAGCCTAATATATATGATTTACAAACAGTTACAAATAACTACTTGTCGGTTCACTCAACTAACACGACCTTAGGTGGCTGACCTAATCTCTCATTAGTCGGCTGACCGACTTAGTCGGCTAATCAACTAAGTCGGTTATCGTCCAAGTCAGCATACCAACTTTCTCCTCCAACATGTGCCCTCATGCATGCGTTTAGGATTTATAGAGACCAATCCCTATAATTTAGGAACAAACATTGAGTCATGGGATTCCCTCCATCAGTTCACCCTAGTCTGTGTTTATTTATGCTCTGATGGGCCACTTTTAGTTAGTCTATCACCCCCTTTGCATGGTTTAAGGATATGACCACCTTTTCTAACCTACCTTAGTCAATTAACTGATTGTGAGGTGTTTCATTTGTCTGGAGTTACACTAGTGAGCCTTCAATGGTGATTATTTCACAGTTAGTGATGCCTAGAGTTAGTCCAAGTCATGGTATTCGAAGAAATCATAGAGGATTAAAATTATATCTATTGTATCATGGATGTATTACATACATATGAATGCTTATTCAGTCATGGTTATGCTGTCAAATTTTTTCCTCTTGTCTGAATAATTTCACCATGAATGTTTGACAATTCTAACAATGAAATTCTTCCTCATTCATTCTTCTTTCATTGTGAGGCTCAATCCAACCTAATGATCCTATGGATTTGATAATTTTAGATGGTATCAAAGCTCTACAAAGATGATTTACCTTCGAATTGAGAGTTTTATGCAGGTTATTTAAATAATTTAGAAGAACCGTGCTACTCCTGAAGCTGCAAAATGGAGAATTCAACAACCTTGACACCAAGGATCCTCACACCCTTCAATTACCTGGATTGGAGGGGAGATATGCATATTGTGGTGCACAACAAAGGTCTGTATAGGGTGACAATGGGCAAGGAGATTGAACCCCATCAATATTTAGAGAAATAGAAGTACCTAAACAAATTGGATGAAGCCTTTGGTTTCATGAGCATTCACATCTCCAGGGATTTTCTCTTCCACCTTGATGGATTAAAAACACTGAGGGAAGTATGGTAGAAGATTGAATCACTATTTGGAAAGAAATATGAGATAAGAGGCCACATTTGGAGAATGAATTGATTTCTCTTCAACCCATCAATTTCGAAACCATCCAGCAGTTCTTCTCCAAATTCAAGTCTTCGGTCATGTAGTGTAAGCAACGTGGAATTGACAAGAAGGATGAGCAAATGATTCTCTCCATTTTGAGAAATATTGGCTCTAAATTTTCATTATTTGTGTATTTCTTCCACTCCAGGATACTGGCAGACGCAAACTGAAGAATTCCCTCTCTTGATGCATTCACTGAATCCCTCATTCAAGAACAAGATAAGTTGATTCATATGGGAGTCCTAAAAACCTCCAAGAATCAAGCTCTTCTAGATGGGCAGACCAAGAATGCAAAAACAAAAGGGAAGCAGAATGGGAAGGACAATAGATATACTATATTCGAACCAAAGAAGGAGTTTGATCCATTAGATGGAGCCTCAATTTCCAATAAGGACAAGTAGATGAGGTTAGAAAAGACCAAGTGTTCCTATTGTAAGAAAGAAAACCATTCAGAGAAAGACTGTATGAAGAAAATCATAGATCAAATGGACAAACTTCTTGATCAACACCGTATTTCCCTCCTAGAATGCGCAAGGAAGGATTATCCTAAAATCAAGACCAATATGAGAGATGCCATGCACTGAAGGTTGGATTTTCAGAATCTCAACCCTTCCTCATTGATTTAGGAGCCTCCAACAACATGGTTTTCTCCAAAGAGTCATTTTATTCATTAAATCTAACTAAAGGTCCAATTATTCACATGGGAAATGATACTCAGATCCAATCTGAATTGAAGGGTACAATAAAATTATAGCATGGAGTGTTCAAAGATAAATTGGAAGAATAAATCTAGATGGAACAACATAAGGGGAATAGTTATGATTCTTCCTTGCTATGCAAGCTGAGGAAACCATTGTATGGGATCAAGCAAGTGCCTAGAGCATGCCATCCCAAGTTAAACTCTTCCATATTGTCACAAAGGTTTGAAAGGTACAAGTTTGATTACCAAGCAACAACATCTCCTTTCCTATCTGCCATTAGATTGGAAGAAGGAGGTTTACCTAGTTCACATGCAATGTATTAGGGAACTAGTGCACATAAGGACCACCACACTACATTACTTCTCTATAGAGGTGCAAGTTGCAGAAAATTTTTACAATGTTTTTAACTCAAGAGAAAATTTTCTCTTAGTTTGAAGGCTTGATCCAGTTCCCTACTATTAATTTTTGTGGGGTTTTGTTCCCAAGAGGTTTTCCCCACTTCCTTGGTTTATTGAGAAATTAATTTTTTGCATTAGATTGTATGTATGACCTTTGGTCTCAGTTGCCAGGGCCTAGGTTGTCCAGGTTCGGATTAAGGGGGGGTGTTAGGATTATTGTAATCCTCCCTCGTCCACTATAGTCTAAATGTTAGTTTCCTAGATTAGTAATATGTTTCCACTTCATTACTGCCATGGAGAAGTTATCTAGGGTCCACCTAACACTTGATGCACCCTCATGCATGAGTTTAGGATCTTTAGAGACTAATACCTAGATTTTAGGAGCCCACACTGAGTCATGGGAATCCCACCATCAGTTCACCCTAGTCTATATTGAGTTATGCTCTAATGGGCCACATAGATAGTCTAGCGCCCCCTTCACATGATTTAATGTGATGGGAAACTTTTATCACTTACGTTCGTCAGTTAGCTAATTTTGAGGTGTTTTAGTTGTCCGGAGTTACACTAGTGAGCCTGCAGTGGTGATTATTCCACAATTAGTGATGTCTGGAGTAAATCCAAGTCATGGGATTTAGATCACTCCTAGAGGATTCAAATTCTCTCTATTGTATCATGGATGTATTACGTACGGATGAATGATTATTCGATTATGGTTACGCAGTCAAATTTTTTCCTCTTGTCAAAATAATTTCACCATGATTGTTTAATAACTCTAACATTGAAATTCTTCCTAATTCATTCTTCTTTCATTGTTATGCTCAATCTATCCTAATGATCCTACGGAATTGCTCATTTTATAGATAGAATAAAGGGTCACATCAAGAGATACAACACATGTGTCTCATGCAAGGATCGTAGCGGGATAAACTAGCTCATTTGTGTACGTATCGTCTTAATGCAGATAGGGTCCATGCGGTCGCTTATGTGTGTCTGGCCACTAGCATGTCCACATATCAACATAATTCTTTCACTAAGCACGATTAAGATCCCATAGTTTGGATTCGTTAATTGTCCTCTGCCAATATGGAATCACCACTTCTAAATTTTTCTTTCATTTTTTTAATGATACATATATGTGTGTGTATTTTATATTTAAGGTTATGTGTGTGTACACACACAAAACAATAATATAGAAATTGCCTTTATGTTTTCTTGAACAAATGTGAATAAGATCCATTCCATATATACTCCTCGATAAAAAACAGGATCACATAATTCGATCTCCAGTGGGAAAAGGCTGGAAGACGGAAAAGCTAACCCATAAACAATAATTAAGAATCACACCTCATGTCAAGAAAATAACTCCAATTAAAGTATGCCATATAGAATGGAAAGGTGTATATCGTACATGAGACAACAGAGTTCAGTAACCGTGTGATGTTTCTTAAAGGGTTAATTTCCCCATATAAACTTGTAAGGTCCTATAGATCTTATAAACACATTCATAGACTAGATGTGTACATTGGAATATATTATTATGTTATTTCTTTGAATTGTGTTCTCTTTATTCATATATCAAATGACCATTTCACTAAATTTGGACATATTATGTAGAATCTAGACTAAAAAAAAGACCAAAAATACACTTTAGCACTCCCTATTCAAATTTTAATGGAGAGTAGTGGTCGGAATGTATGCCCCTCTATTGCTAGCTCGAAGCGAGATTCCAAGGCAATTATAAAAGTTGCATACTTATACAATGTTGTTATAAAACCAAGTCCCAAAAATAACATAAAAAGAGAAGAAATAGACAAGAGAGTAATCCACACCTTAATAATGAATAACATAAATAAATAGCAATCCTCTTCGAGGGAGGAACTTCCTTACACATTGTACTAAGTACACTAGACAAGACAATATACAATGATGACAAATATGAGAATATCTCCTTCCTATATATAGGAGACCAAGGTGTACAATAACAACTAATATACCCAAGTCAACATGAATAATATGTAATACACCACAACATATGGGGTAATGCGCCACCATATAGGGGGAAATGAGCCCAAAATTTAGGGATTAACATGCTCCACCCCTTCGGACAAGCGTTGTCCTCAAAGCTTAGATGCATATGTATGAAGGACTCATATTCCCATGTTGAATCTGTAGCTGGTAAGTTCTTATAATTGATGAGATACTCAATAATAACATGATTTCGTAGTTGTTTGGTCCTTGTTTCTATGGTTTTCTCAGGTTCCCATATGATTTGTGCTTCTTCAAAACTCCTTTGATGGTGATGTTGATTTTCCTGTAGTTTCATCTTATTTTTGGATGTTGTTGGGATTTGGAGAGCTACTTGCTGGTGCTCTATGTGATCTTCCACTGCTTGAACTGTATATTTTCTTGTCACCACTTCAACCATGTGCTCCATTTCATTCTTTTGGTCATAGGGGTATTTGTAAGGTCTGATGCTAGAAGGAATGCTTCCTAGATTTAAGTTGATAACATGGTTTGAATATCGAATAGGTGGATGAATTATTATAATTTCTTCAAATACCTTGGAAGGATTTTTAAGGACCCTTTGGATATCTGGTGAAATAGGAGCCTTACATGTTTGAACATCTAGTGAGTACAACTGTGTAATTACACCTTGTTTTCCATTTTTTAATAATGTTGTCATACCATTAGAGCTGATATTATTGCTTGGTTTCCCTATGATACCATTTAACACAAATTCTCTTCCTTCCCAGGAAACTTTCATGAAAATATTCTGAAAATTAAAATCCATCATTCCCAATGATTGTAACCATTGAACTCCTAATACAACATCAACACCCCCCATTGGGATAAAAACCATGGGACTATTCAATACATATTCCCCCATAGTAAGATTAAAATTTAATATTATGGAATTTCCCTGAAAAATTGATGGTTCCTCCATCTACAATCATTACTAGAAATTTTAGTGCTGGATATACAAAGCAATTGAGATCTTTGGCTACTTTACAGTGAATGAAATTATGAGTATTACTAGCATCAATCAACACAATTACCTTTTTATTTTGATATATCCTTAGACATTGAGATTTTGAGGAGTGTTATATACAACCAAAGCATGACAAGGTATGGTGGGAGTAATAATTTCCAGTTCATCCCCTTGCAGTGGGTCCTATTCTTTTTGTCCCCCCTCTTCACATTCTATGTAGAATAATTTATTTTCTCCACACTTATGTTCCTTATTGTACTTATTGTCACAATTAAAGCATAGACCTTTCTCTCTTCTTTCCTCTAGTTGTTGAGGTTTCAAACTATGAGGTTTGTTAGGAGTAAAATCATTCTCTTTATATGTGTTGGAATTGGTATTTCTAGTAGCCATTTCCATATTTTGACTTTAAATCTTCCTTGCCATCATCAAAGCCTTCTCTAGGGATGATGGTCCAAAGAGACACACCTTATGTTGAATTTTATCCTTCAAGGTTCAAATAAATATATCTAACAAATTATCTTCTAAAATATTCTCCACTCTGAGACTTAGCTGCTGAAATTGCTTGATGTGATCTGTAACTGAACCTTTTTGCTAGATATTTACAAACTGGCTAAAGGTGTTACTATTTATATCCCCATAATGTGCAATCAATTCTTCTGTGAATATAGCCCAAGAGATAATAGAGTCCTTTTTATGGTCACAAATCCATTAGTACCATACAAATTGATCAGGTTCTAAATATAAGGATGCAATAGTTACCTTTTGCAAAGTTGACACCTGGTGTAGATCAAATAATTGCTCCATCTGAAAAATCCATGTGATTCGATCCTTGACATCAAAATTTCTCGTGTCAATATTGGGGATAAAGTAGTTCCTTGGACCTGAGTTGAACCCATGATGTTGTAGTGAATAATCAACTTTTGAGGACTCAAACTTCTTACTCTCTAGTTGTTTTTCAATTTTCTCAAGACGTGACTAGAATAAATCCCCTTTTTCATCCTTATCCTCTTTTGATTAGATACATGAGGAATAAAGTTATGTTTTATATCTTTCATCAATTCCTTCAATTCTAGAAGATCTTATTTTCTACCCATCCCTTTAGATCCTCTTTACTAGCCATCCATTTGAGATCCTCTTTACTATCCATCTTAATTTCCAATTTAACTATGTAATCCATTTTCACATTTCCTTTAAATATCTTCCCACTTGGACACTCTAAAAGATATGTCTTCCATTTCGTTGTATGTTGAGGATGAATCCTCTAAGGGTTTGAGTGGAGTGTGATGTTTTAAAATTCCTTTTGGTGGATTTTTGAATAATAAATATATATATATCACCCTAGGGTTTACCACAAATATATCCTTCTCCTAAAATCTATTCAAATTCAAATTGACGTACCTTTTTCAAACCCCGATTAGAAAACTGTTTTATGGGCGATTTATAACTGAGGTAAAATTTGAATTTCGAATCCTCTGGGTATGAAACTTTGTCCTATGGTACTATGATATGTCCTATTTCCAATGCCATAGGTATGATCTAATTTGGATGTGCCAAAAAAATTATTGCAAATATCTCAAAACTTCTTATTTTTGGCCTATCCAGAAGAATGAACTTGTACAATATGCCATGTGTCCAATATTTTGTTTCTACAGCTGAAACTTCTACCACGTATACCATGGTTTGTCTTCTTTTATATGCAACTGGTATCACTTAGTTTGGATATCAGATTCCTCGGATATGATCTTTTCCCCTAGAACACCTGTTTTAGACTAGGTTTTGGACTAGTAAAACCCGTAAATTCCTTTGCGAATATCTGTGAAACTATAATGGATCAAGATATGAATTTCAAATGGGAAATAACTTGTATTGTTTTAGAACTTATTTTTAAACCTAGATAGCTGAATCCTTATATAAAAATTTTGTAGCGAAAATCCCAAGATGACTCATTTTGCAGAAGCCAGTCCCGAGGAAAGAGCTGTGATACCAAATGTTATGCAACCAAGTACCAGAAATAGAATAAAAAGAGAATAAATATATAAGAATAGATTAATCCACAGATTAATAATGAATAACATAGATACATATAAATCCTCTTCGAGGGAGGAACGTCCTTACACGATGTACTGAGTACACAAGATAAGCAAGATAGAATAATGATTAAAATGAGAATATCTCCTTCCTATATGTAGGAGACCAAGGTGTACAATAAATACTAATAGACCCAAGATGCCATGAATAATATGTGATACACCACAACATAGGGGGTAATGCGCCACCCTATGGGGGGGGATGAGCCTAATGTTTAGGGATTAACAAATGTTGAGGTTTCAGAGGAAGAACATGCAACAAATTCTATTGTGGAATTAGAGGTAAAACCCACTAGGGAGAGGATTACAATGTAGAGAAGCAGTTGTGGGGTATTATTCCATATTTGGGATGCACCAAAGCATGAAATTTCCAGTTATATAAGGCCTAGGATTTGTATTAGCATACCAAAAGAGTGGCCACCCAAGGAATGCTTCGAAAAGAAAAGGATTTTTGCTAGTTGAAGCAGAGAATGAAAACTCTAGAGGAGCATAATAATCACCTCATGAAGGTAGTCATATGGATAGTGGGAAGGCTGGGACAAACCTTTAAGCTACCTTCAACAAATCAACCTGAGGGAGTGTCCTCTGAGGTTGCTACTTATTAGTGTGTTGCAGGTCCACATCATGCCCAGGTTCTTCGTGGCCAAGATTAGCCATTTTAACACTCCTTATTTATATTTTTGACACAATATCAAGGTTATATAACTTATTGCATAGATAGTTTTAGTAGTTTACAGTATGTCAAATAGAATAAGTCATATAGTTATGGTTCGCTTTAAACCTGGTGAAACAGGCATGTTTTCATGACTTTTAGATTGTGGATGATTGTGAAAGGAAACTTGACATGTTGGCATTAACTACTATCCATGCACATCTTTCTGACATATTAATATAAAGACTTCTTGCTTACCAAAAAACAATGTGCACCATAGTAACATTGATCCCCAATACAAAACAAAAATAAAATAATTGATTTTATATTAAAAAAATGTAACAAATGTATGACACTCTTTCATGATCTTAATGACTATCTAGGAGACATTGTTTATAAGCGCTTCCACACCTTCATTGCAAACAAAACTACTTATTCGATATTGTGAAATGTTTATACACAAAAATTTTCAAGCCCATCTTAATGACTATCTATATGACTATATATGAGACATTGTATTTAAGAACTTCCACAGTTTAAGTACAAATACAACAAGCTAAAAGATGTTATGAAATATCTATACACAAATTTGAGAAACCGCATTATGTCGGATAAAGAGAATTTGAAACTCCAAAATTTTACTTGAAAGTGTTAAATATTATTTAAAATCATCAAATCTATTCAAATATATGATTTCAAAAACTAATTTCACTTACAAAATTAAAAATGAATTAGTAATAATAAAAAAATATATATAGCACCATTCTTATATAAACAAAATTATAATGAAGTAATATCGTAATTTAAACAATGAAATACATAAATAAATACATATTGTATATAAAATACACTTTTTAACCTACTCTGTATTTACCATATTTCATCACATAAATAATTAATGAAATTGCACAATTATATATATAATAAATATTTTATGCAACTATAGATGTTATCGTATGTGACCAATGATCCATCATATAAATAGATCCGGCTAATTTTTTACAACGTATAAACTAGACGTTAACACCATTATAAAAGAAGATTTGTCAAAATAGTGCCCATGACATTCTCAATGAGTACACTATAAAAGTAATTATTGGTTGACTCTTCTACGTCAAATCTATAAGAAAAGGATCGGACGATCCTTTGAAAACATAATATTTTTAATACTGCAATATCATAGAAAAATGAGTCCATGTGTACACAATAAACATGTATTGACATATAGTGTAGTAATTTAAAAAGATTAGTCGATCCTTTACATTGATCTATTTTTAGGCAGATCCATCATTTTAAGAAAAAGAAGCTAAGACTCCATAGTATAAAATATAAATTTGACATCATCATTAAAAAATTGTTAGCCAACAAGTCTCAGTGCCTTTCCCCTGAGAAAACTAAGAAGGCAAGATGTTGTCCGACTCTTCTACATTAATTTCTATGATAACATAATGATAGCACGATCCTTATAAAATATATTGTTTCTATGGGAGAATATAATCTCAAAGTAGAGTGGACCAAATTGAAAAATAAATATCGGGTGATCCTTTCATTAGATCAACATTTTTTAATGAATCCATCATTTTAATAAAGACTACCAAAGTTTTGAAAATAAAGAGTGAGGATTTTCCATCATTACTAGCAATGTATTGGGAATCCAATCTCCTTGCCTTTACATATGAGAACACTAATGAAAATATATCCTATCTAAATTTTCAACACTACATCTATGATGAAGAATATATCGATAGGTTTTTACAAAACATTTTATGTTTCTAGACGAACATAATATGGTCGAATAATATTTTAGTGTGGACTATAGATATGGTTGGCAAGACCATATTCCAAATGAACAATTAAGGGTCGACCGATCCTTTTACCGAAATAAATTTTTTGGTAGGCTTATCATTTTAATGGATGCCACTGGGGCTTCAAAAATATAGAATAAGGACTTGACACCATCATTAAATATGTGTTGTCTAATGCTTTATTTTTTCTTTCCACAAGAGAGAAGAATTTTCAAACTCAATGACAAACAAGGAATCGGTCAACTCTTCCAAAACATATCATAGTTTGAGGTATAACAAGGTTGGGAGAGATAGTTTGGTCAACTAATTTAAAATATCCTTGAGAATAAATCGACCTTTCATTCTATTAGTTCAATTTGGATCGATAATTGGTTATTCTAAAAAATCCCTACCATTCTAACAATTTATATTTAGAATATTTAAATCCAATATATGAATAAATATTGAATAGGCCTCCACGGTATTCTCCCCCATTGCAACATAAACTAAGATAGTTGTTTTAACAAACTGTTCGATCCTTCTATGTGATTAACCTATTCAGGATAGGATAATTTCAATAATGGTATTTTGACACTTGCGAAGTAAAAAAAAAACCTTGACATAATCAATTATGAAGTCTTGACTGCCATTTTTACCTTGTATTAGTGCTTGAACACTCTATGCCAAAGGATTCACCGCCTAACTCTCACTAGTAGAAAATGAGATAACTATGATAAAATATATGAGATAACTAGTGATGAAGAATATATCGATAGGTCTTTACAAAACATTTTATGTTTCTAGACGAACACAATATTGTCGAATAATATTTTAGTGTGGACTATAGATATGGTTGGCAAGACCATATTCCAAATGAAGAATTAAGGATCGATCGATCCTTTCACCGAAATAAAATTTTTGGTAGGCTTATCATTTTAGTGGATGCCACTGGGGCTTCAAAAATATAGAATAAGGACTTGACACCATCATTAAATATGTGTTGTCTAATGCTTTATTTTTTCCTTTCCACATGAGATAACTATGATAGAGAAGAATTTTCAAACTCAATGACAAATAAGGAATCAGTCAACCCTTCCAAAACATATCATAGTTTGAGGTATAACAAGGTTGGGAGAGATAGTTTGGTCAACTAATTTAAAATATCTTTGAGAATAAATCGACCTTTCATTCTACTAGTTCAATTTGGATCGATAATTAGTTATTCTAAAAAATCCTTGCCATTCTAACAATTTATATTTAGAACATTTAAATCCAATATATGAATAAATATTGAATAGGCCTCCATGGTATTCTCCCCCATTGCAACATAAACTAAGATAGTTGTTTTAACAAACATTGTCTATGCCAATGGAAGTATTGTTCGATCCTTCTATGTGATTAACCTATTCAGGATAATGGTATGTTGACACTTGCGATGTAAAAAAAAAACCTTAACATAATCAATTATGAAGTTTAGACTGCCATTTACCTTGTATTAGTACTTGAACACTCTATGCCAAAGGTTTTGTTGCCTAACTCTCACTAGTAGAAAATGAGAGATACATGAGTAGGTGACCAAAATATTTGGTCACCACAATTTTTCAAGGTATAAATGACCACAAACTTGAGTGATCCAACTAAAAATGACCAGAGGAATGAACAATTGGTTCATGGGATAAAATATATAACCAGATAGCAAGTAACTAAACTAAAAATGACCACATAACAATAACATTAAGAATATAAATTGGTCATTTATTTGGTCATTGTTAGTTGTGTCACTCTGAAAATGGAAAATTGTAATTTTGACAATGAATTTGTACAATTTACTAAATTTTAACACTGCATATGGATTCACAGACCCCCCAAGGAGGTTTATGAATCCATGTTCAATGTTAAAATTTAGTAAATTATTGAACCCCTCATGGATTCAGTGAGTTATTCCCTCATCAATGTTTCATCAACTGGATCATTGAGCAATATTGCTTTCAAATAATTTATGACAACATATCCTTCATTATTATCATCAAATATGGTTATGCCTCTCCAACGATGCCAAAGTTGTATGTTATCCCCTCTACAACATCATCCTAGCAATTATACACCAAATATTTGATCGTGATGTTTTGACTAGCGTCATTATACCCATCAACATACGTCCACACAAACATACTTTTGTTATAATTACCTGCATGTATGTCAATCGATAGAGTCACATGTCCCTAGCTCCCACAATGCCTACCATCGAATGACTATATATATATATTATAAACCACCTATATACATATAAAGAAAATATAAGCATTGATATAATTATATATAAACCCATAAATTAAAAATGAAACAATAAGCAATATAATATATCTTACATATATAATATAATAATATATATATTATATGACATAATTGTTCATTAATTGCCATGATTGATATTACATCCTACCCATTACAAAGCATATTTTTTTTGGATAGCGCCATTTGGTCGTCATCCATCACCCCAATTATTCCCACTTAGGAGAATAATGACCAGCTTTAATACGTTATCATGGTTCGATGGAGTTTATTCATTTCCAGTGTTTTTGGTCATAAAATCATCGATTGGTGCAGAATTTCGCTTCGCGGGAAGGCATGGGTTTTGTTTGGGTTGGGAGGCCGTTAAATGGGTTGAATGCGGTGTGAAACTAGTTGGATACGGTTTGAAATTGGTTGAATGGGGCATGCAACCAACATTTAGGGCATTGAATAGCTCATGTAGGTGCAAAACTTGTAGTTGGGGTTTGGTCAATTTAGATCTATATATTTGGACTCGTTACAATGGAGAAAAAGGAAGCACTTGATGAAACTTGGAGGCTTCTAAAGAGGCATGCAAAGGATTATGTAGCGGTGGAGGCTTATGTAGAAGTGGATTTGAAAACTACATCTCCTTCTAAGGTTAGCTAATGCCCTGTTTCCTCCCCCCTTTTTCATGCATCTTGGAAGTTGTATTCTCTATGTGCCTTGGGAGCTATATTCTCTATGGATGTGGATCTTGTGTGTTTTTATCTTCCTACTCTGCATTCCCATCTTCAAATCTATTTCACACAGTGTGAGATAAATCTACCCAATGGAAAGGAACTATGTGGTTGAAAATATGTTGATAGTGATATTATTTCCCCTCTCAAGGATCACAATCGAACCTCCCCACCCTTCCCAGTCTAATCAACCATACTATGCAATCAATTTTGCCTCTTCGTTCTTGGTCATCATTTATGGTTGTGAGCAACAATAGTCCTTTAGACAAATTTTGGCTCCTCTTTCTTTACAAATTCGTGCCTTAGGATATTTCCCAAACATGGTGTCATTTACAAATGTATAGAAGAGGAGGTCGAACCTACTAGAGGGTTCGAGATTTTGTTGCCTTAGAGAGTTGACCTTTAGCATGCCAATTTGGGGTTGATCCCTACATAACCTCTTTAGGATGGATTTGAATTTTTATTATGAAAACATCTTAACAATATTTAGAAATAAAAACAAAAATATTTCGTGAAAAACTTTAAGGACAGATTAGGGAAATCCCCTTGGAATGGAAAAGCAGTATCCCAGACAAGGTAATTTTTAGGGGCAAAATTTCGCTAATTGGCTATTTTTTGTTTTTTTCAAAAAATAAATTTGCTATTTGGTCATTTTTAGTGTATAATATCACCTATATTTATATAAAATATGTTTTTTTTATCATAATATTCGCAAAAATTTACACATTTCAGTGTCAATTTTATATTTCATATTTAATATTTGCCTACCTATTTGTAAACATGTTTTTTTCAATCCAAAACAATCGCCTAGAATACTATACTTAAGTATAATATTAGAATCCTTAAAAATAACCTTGATCCCAGAAGAAGGAACAACTTGTAATGAGGTGACAATGGGAAGCAAGCTATGCAAAACACTAAGGGATTCCCCACTTTCATCGAAGTCCTAGACAGGGGGAGGTCTAGGACTTCTAGTGGGTGTGCTACTTGAAGCTCATTTCTCTCTATAGCTAGTGGGAACACTCAAGGGGGAAACAATAGGATAGTGATAATGGACATCCATGTGGTAGTTATAGATCAATATGCTTGAGAATAGTTCCTTTCAGTAAAGTGGACCAATAATGAGGCCCAATTGATTTTTATTGGATGAAGAATTAATCCCCACATCAAAAAAATATATAGTGCTCTGGTGAAAGAATGAGAGTAGGGAGAATTTTTTTTTCAAATGATAAACATTATGATCGTCATCATATGATAGAATTGACAAAAAAAGGGTCTTGAAACCCATGGTTAGAAAATGAATCCATAATAGCAAGGCTGAAACTTTAATAGAAATACCAAATCATGCAAGGAATCTAAAATATTAGGTAATATCCATAGAGAAATACTTTATACTCAATTACTGCCTACCGAGGATGCTAAAGTTGCATTTACAATATAGCTAGGTGAGAATCATTATTGTGAAAACACCATAACAAAGTAAAAAATTCAAGGAAAATGTTATAGGGGGATTCTAGCGATGCTAGGCATCTTGAACCTCCTTGAATATCCCCTTTCATTTAGACCCCCATAATACATGCACACTTCAAACAAGGTTTTATATTTTCCATAAATTTGCATTGGGTTCCTTAGCTATTCCAAATCAGTTTCCCACAGTTTAGGTTTCAATTTTGAACTTTTCAACAAAGGCACACACACAATTTTTTATTATTAAACAAATCCTATAGAAAAAATATATATATGATGTTTTTGTGGTCATGGTTCATAGGTGAAGGAAGTCACATGTTCCCTCACCAAATTCAATTCCCTAAGAGGCACAAATATGCAGTCAGGTCTAGGTGCAGGTCCTAGATGTCTTTAATAGAGTCCCCCCTATCTTGGTAACCTAACCAAGCAAAGGACCCTGAAAAGTTGTTTTACCCATGAAAACAACCCACTTGTGGTGCCCAACCTCTTTGAGCTAGTTTTAATACTTCTTGAGATTAAAAGAAAGCACTTCCAAAAAAGGAAAAATTCCATATATATGGTGCTATTGGGCATACATACGAGAACTTACATATTCACTAGCAATTGAAAAAATCAACTAAAGTAATACCTATACAAGGGTTTGTGTCTTGTTAGAAGTTCCAACATCACAACACCAAAACTATATACATTACTCTTCATATTATAGATTCCTAACATCGCAAACTCAGGAGCACTATAACCAAATGATCTTAGCATGTGGGATGCAAACTGAAAATAAAATAACATGTCCCAGTTCTATATGTTGCCAACATATTTTCAAGAATAGTATAACCCATGCAATAGAGGGGTAACAACCTTCATCCAATTAAACAATGCTTACCTGAATTTTAGAACGATAAGATATAAAGGATTCCAGACCACAATCAGATAGATGAGGACTGAGTTCATTGTCTAGGATGATATTTGTAGAATTGAAGTTTCGATGAAATATAGAAGTTTGGAAGATTTCATGGAGGTTACTAGTTTGGGTCATCAAAAAATTGTTAGAAGCTTGCACACCTATTGCTCTTCCCTCAATGATATAAGTCTAAAATCATCCTCGACTAACAATAGTGTTGAAAAATTTAGATCATACAACTTACTCAAGATCCCTTGCTGCTCCTAAAGCAATATTAACATGAGCATTCCATGATAATTTCTTGCTCATCCCATCCTTTAAATGGAGTATGTAATGAAGAGTTCCATTACTTATGTATTCATAGACAAGCATGTGTTGGTTGTGCTCAACATAATAACCAACAATCTCTACAATATTGACGTGTCAAAGCTTCAAAATATTTGAGACCACTTCCAAAAAATCATCATCCTTTTGTAACATGGAACCTGAGGTGTCTAGTTTCTTGACAACCAACAACTACAATTAGAAAACATGGTGTCTACAAAATAATACCAACACATAAACCACAGGCATAGAGTGTGTGTGCTCGTGTGTGACTGTTTAAAGATGACGTGATATAAGGAATAAATGGAATGCATGGTGACTGGTGATTGAGGGAGGGAAAATAACGGGGAATAATTGTATATACCTCAAGGTGTAGGCGTGGATAGATTTTTACTCTAATATTTAAGCAATGACAGTTTCACCACACAATAGTATGCAAGGTATTTAGCTTGGGTTATCCTCTAAATGTTTTGTTTCTCCTTGTGGAATTAGATATTGTGTAGGTCTATCATGTAGTTTCTTGAACTTGTTTCTAGTTGTTTCTTCTCACTATACTCCTCCTTTGTTAATGGAGTGATCTATTTGCACTAGGAAACCAAGTTAAGTCATAGATACTTTTTGAGATTTTGGAAAAATTTCATGCCTCTTGTATTACTTGATTACTTGCTAGACATTTTGAGTTTCTATTTGGAGTTTCTATGTATTTTTTTTAATATCTTTGGTTTTAATATGCTTTATTGTGTAAGCATGAAATGTGTACTTGACAAACAGAGATGTGCACTTTAGATGAATTGGTGATGAAAACTTATGAATGAAGAGTAATTGATATTTTGTTGGTAATCTTTATTTATGATATATTACAATATTTTTCCTCTATGGAAGCTTGAGTTTGATACTTTGTTTTCTATGGTCACTTTCACTTTGATAAACCTCAAAACCTAATATGATGCATATAGAGTGAAATGGAATATTAAAGGTTTACTTCTTTAAACTTGCATATCAATGGATTGATATTTTTAGAGTAAAACTATGTTCCATTTATGGCCTTAACCTTGATTTCTTGGTATCTCCTTGAATCACAAAGTTGATATGGAATTTTAGAATAAGGTTGTTGGTATATTTCTTATTCCTAAAACTTATATTGACTTTATATTTTGAACTGTAAGAACCTTTGCCAAAATATATGCTTACTCAATCTGTTCTTAAACATTTGGGCATGAGGCACCATTTCAAGAAATGAAATGACAAACCAAATAAGTGACGTTTACCTTGAAATACAACAACTAACTATTGTTTCTCAAAGTCTAGTTGTAATTTGTCTCCAAAACTATATCCCTTCATAATTTTTCATTGATAAATTTTTTGAATGTAATTAAACAATTGCTTTCGAGCTGTAATATGCTAGAATGTATATACTATACAATATATACCATGCATGCATTGATATTAATCCAACTGTTAGTATGGAAGGGTTCTTAGTAAGTTATTACATTCCATGACTACAACTCTTCATAATTTTTTTGTGGATAACTTTCCATCTTATTTTTAAAATTAGTTGCCTTCTTGCACCATATCACTTGGATTTTCCTAGTACATATGTATTGTGGGATTATTCTTCATTTCCTTATTTCCATCGCTGATCCTCCCCTTGAAAACTATCCAAGATCCTTTATTTTTTTTGGTTGAGTGATTAAAGTTTAATGTATGTTTGTACATCTAACATTAAACACTATATTGCCAACAACTTAAGATGCTAACTACTAGCCTAACATTAAATATAATAATAATATGCTTCATTAGATTTCTCTTTTCATAAGAGTGAATTTCCCACAAATATCTCTTTTAGATTGGAAACAAATTATGAGTACTTCATGTTTTAATAAAGTCATCATGTAATAAAGTAATAAGTTATTAAGTCAATCAAAACTTAGATGGAGGGAGCGAATCTCATTGAGGCTAAGTAAATGACTGCATTCCTTTTGGAATCTACATTACTAACCTAATGACTCATTATTGATGCCTCACTAAATTAGAAACTTATAATACAAACTTGTAAACTTTAAAAGTTGTACAATTATTTTGCAGAGGGAACCCCTTCTTGGAAAACATCAAGACCCTTGGCCTGATCAACATTTAAACTTGCCAATGGGAGAAAATAATCTTGCATCAAGCCCATATAGCAGGAATTTTTTTGAACTAGTGGGCATATGGATGTACTTTCTTTAAACCTCCTGGATCCTAAAATTTATGCTGCAATTGTTGTTGTACACTAGTTCTGCTACTTTGTCCTCTCTCTGTTGTTTTCAATCTGCTAGGATTCCAAGTTTGGTTTTGAAGACTTTCTTTAGCTCTGTTGTTCTTAGTTATTTTTCCTCTCTAGGAATTGGTTTTGATTAATTTCAATTCAACATGAGATGGATGAAAAGAGTTCAAAGTAAGTGTGACACGCCCATGTCATAATTGAATGCAGAAAATTGAAGATGAGTCAACCCCCAATTTTTTCACAGTTGAATACCATGCACATGATGAGAGAATAGATGATGAGAAGAGATTGGAGAAATATGCATGTCCATGTACTATTTGCTGTCGTGGGAAGAGGAGAATAATATGAGTGATTCATGACATATGGTGCAATATGGTCATAGAAGTAAAATCCATTTCTATGAAATTCTTTATCCTAATAGGATAAAATTGCAAAACATGATACATGCAGAGGAACCAAGCATTGAAGAAGTGGAAACAAACACAGTTGAAGGGATTGAAGTTCATAGAATGCTGAATGATGGCTTCAATGATGATTTGCACAAGTTGATGGAGGATTCTTCAAAACTCGTGTATGGTACTTGCAAGTTAAGTCAGTTGTCAACAAAGGCTTATAATTCTTAATTTGCTAACAGTGCATGGTTGTACAAATGGGAGTGTTGTTGAGATATTGGAATTGCTACATCAGTTGTTACCACTATTAGCACTTAGAAATTTTTCTGGGTTGTATTAGAAAAATCCCTAAGATAACATTTTCAAACCTACTTTAGGCTAGAGTCTGGTCCTTCCAACTAGAGAGGGATCTCTCTTATGAAATTGATTTATGATGATTTTCAGATATTACTGAATACAATAGTGACCAGAAATATAAAGGAAACAAAGTTTTAAGATGTTTGTTGGTTGTACTGATAGTGGAAAACCATTGGGAATATAGTCAAAAGATAAAATAATTAGTGATGATCAAACTAAGGGAAAACAAACTCTATTCAAGTGCAAGATAGCTAATGTGCTCTTATAGGAAAAAATTCATTGTAGTATGGGGAGAAGAAAGAGAACAACAATACACTAAACATAAATCACCATTAACAGATGAATTTCATGTTTAGCTTTAGATCAAAATATGCAGTGTCTAATTGCACAAGTTTAGAGCATATATGTCTCAAATGAATTCCTAAGCTCTCAATTTCAACCAAACACGTGAAGAAATACCATCAAAGGAAATAAGGTATAGGAATAACTAACATAGAATGATCACAATACTAGAAACACATGGGCACAAGAATCCTTGAAAAACTTACATTGCCAATCAATTTGAAATTTGTATTAAACTTTAAAAAAGAAATCCAACAATATTTTCTCAAAACCACTCGAACAAACCCCCTTCTCTTTTTTTTCACTAATATATATGTAGAAAATTACATAAGTTTATGGACGATTTGAAATCCTCCAAATATTTCAAAATAGGAAACAGTTCCACAATGTCTGAGCAAAATAGCCTAGCCCCTACAAATTAGGGTTTCTATCCTAGAGCATCCAATACACCTTTTAAAAAAAAAAACTTGTGATTTATCAATGTTTTAATGGTATTCATGTTTTCCATCTCAAATGCAGAGGTGGCATATCCAAATGTAGTCTAGAGGCTTCTAGAAATTGAAATACTATAGATTTTGTAGCAAATAAGAACGCCACGAAATGTATTTCTCAAACGATTTAGAAACAAGTTGGATTTCACTATGCATTATTTTCTTAAGCCCGTTTTCCTTCAAAGAGTGATTATGAAAGTGGTGGTATTGATCACACAAATGTTTATGCATCTCCTAAGAAATCTATGCCTTTTACATTCACTTGTTTTACCAATGCAAAACAAAACCTTGTCAAATTCGTAGTGACTTTGCAACATCATGCCTATTCTCCATAACTTGATGAAATCAAAATGATATTCATGCCTTGAAGGTAAGTGATAGTTGTAATAGCTCCATGCCAACTTAATTCTTCTAAAATACAATTCCTATATATTTCACAACGAATTGGAAGCACTACAAAATATGTTTTCTGGAGAATTTGCAGTGAATTGGGGACATTGTGAAATGTTTGTCTTCGAATTTTATTTGTTTCTTATAATGAGATAACTCCAAAATTAAAGAACTAACAATCTCAAACTTTCTTTAACTATATGTTTAAAACCATTACTGATCTTTAGCATCACATATTGCCAAAAACCCTAATTACAACTCTTTGAAAATCTTTCAAAACACAAAGCAAAAGGTTTGGCTTCTTGGTCATGCAAACTGATCTTCCAACACCTTTCTAAGAATAATCATAGTTCGCCACTCCTTAATGACCTCAGGCCTTCAAAACTTCCTTTATACATGCAAAATTAAAAGCTACATTCTTCAAACAAAATTTGATATGGTTTGGCATTATTTTACTTTGAAGTTCTTGAATTTGCTACCTCAACAAGGATCTTCAAATTCCTTTTTGATAATTTTATTTTCACCCCCTCCAATTCTTCTTTCAAGGATTTGTTCTCTGCTTGCAAGTTTCTATTTTCATTTTAAGCTTGAATAATTTCTTTCTAGCTATTAACCATCTTCTGACAATTTTCTTGGCATTCTTAATCTTACCCTCAATCTCATTCATTTCACTTGCTACTTTTGTTGCATGTACTTGATGGTTTCGTTTTTATTTATGTTATCCTTAGATGGACTATCATCGGTTATGATTTATTAATTTCAAACTTGAGATCCTTGTTCTTGGGCTGGCACTTTCTGCTCCATTGGAACTTCTTCTTCTACATCATCACTAGCTAGAGATCTTATTTTTGTTGATCTAGTGAGGGGTCTTTTTGGTGTAGGGGCTTCTTCATATTCAGGTGTAAATAGTAGATTCTTTTTTTTATTATTATTTAGTATTGTCAAGGGATTTGTTTGTATCTTGGGCCTGTCTTTTTCCTTTTCCCTTTCTCTCCTCTGATGTGCCTGCTCTTATTTGAGTGTCTTTATGAACAAGAGAAGGTGTCTTATTTTTGGCATCGAGAATGCCTACAACTTCAACACTAAACCCCATTGATAATATAAAATCTTCCCAATCCAAATCCTTTTTACTTAATTCTTCTAAAACCAACAACTTTATCAAACCAAAGTGGAAAAGTGAATTCTCAAAGTCTTGTTTTTTCCCCTGAACTTTGTTTGACATTTTTCCTATACTCCTATGAAGACAGAAGGGTAAATTCATAGTTTTCTTACCTATGAAATTAATCAGGATCATGACATGATAATAGTAAACCATTGTAAATATCCCATCACAGGTAAAATATTTTTGAATGACTTTCAGTAGCAGGTGAAATAGACCCTGGATGTGTGCCTTTTGAACTCTAACAAATAGGGTTTCATCCTTAAACTCAGGTTTTAAAAAATGATTGCACAAGGAAATTTCAACACCCATGCCCTTAAGCCAATTTTCATCATCCCCGAGTATCCATGTGATGACTGAAATTGTTCTCTATTAGAAAAAAAACTCCAATGAGCCAACTTTTGTCTGCACTCCATCATATTTCAAGGAAAATTGATTTGATACTTCCATATGTCCTCCTTGTAATTGATGACAAAACCCTAAGCAACCAGTCCTTTGAAACATCTCAACCATAGATGAATTAGATTTTATCAGCTTCATGTCCTAGGTTTCATATCTGACCATCTCTCCTCCTTTATTCTATTTCTTATTTTGCTCTCTGACCATCATGAAACAATCAGACTTACCTGCAAGAAAACATTTCGTGTATATTTCGTAGCATGTGGGAGTTTCACAACGACATGGAAAATAAGCAATGAGTATTTTTAGAAAAGAGAAAAAGGAAATTGACAATAAAAAAGAACAGTTCAACATCTAGGGATTTTGCAATGATGATGACAAGTCATACCAGATGGAAAAAAACTGCAATAAATAGATTTCACAATGAATTGTAACGCAGCAAAATGGAAAACTTATGCCAAGATGGAAATTTGTTGTATATGAGGAAATGAGCAGATATATAACTTCAGAATGGGGTGGAAAATATTAAATCTAGCAAGGAAAAACACAGAGACTTGGGAATTTGCAATAATCATTCACTTTTCCACAATTCGCTTTAAATTGGAAGTTTCACAATGAACTTGTTGCAAATCATAGCAAATTGTAAAAATGGGAAAAAGAGGATTTGCAAGGCAGAATGGATATTCATAGCAACTAAGCAAGTTTACAGTGACAAGGCAAACCCATGGCTAACAAGCAATTTGCACCGACAAGAAATGTAGCAATGACAAGAAATTCCTAGTGAACATTAAATTCACTGATAAAGTAAATCTTAGCACACGTTTTTGAGTTGTAGGTCATTTTAAATGGAAATTAATGACTTAAGCAAGCATCATGGGCAATAATGAGTTTTTTAGGATTTCTAAAACTAACCTGAAAGATAAGACTTGCGCTAGGCATATTTAGGGAAATTCGCAACATTAACTTGAATTGGCTCTTAGATCACGATTCTCTTACAAAAATGATAGTTGAACCTTAAAATCAACCCCAAATAAACCATCATAACATGAATTTTAGATTTAACATAATATGATAGGACAAGATTAGTCACTGGGAATTTCAAGGGAATTTACAACAAACTATTAAACTTAACTATTAACCATGATTACACCCAAAAATTGACTTGACCAGTCACATCAACCTTTTTAACAGTTAATTAGGGTATGAAAAACAAGGTTTTAATAAATCATAATGTGAATCCCCCCCACGCTGCAAAATATCCTAACCTTTTGCAGCATGTACTTTACCTAGCCATTATGATTCATTATGACCATTGAGCAATTAAAAAAGACATGATTACATCTTAACTTACGATAAAGAACCATGAGTAACCTTAACTTAATCCTCATAAACATTTTGATCATGTAATCTCTAGGACCAGGAATATGACTAGCATAGGATCAAGGACTAAAACACAACACCAAAATGACTTTTAGGACAAAAAATATGAGGTATAACCACACCAAGACCCTAGTTGGACACATGAATTGATTTTGGACTCTATGTCTGACATAAAACTTTGAACCCAAACTTAAGAGACTATTTATAACTTATGATCCATAGTGAATTACTATGCACTAACAACCACCTGACTCCATATTGTCAACAAAACAGAGTGCATGTAAAACACAAACCACTAATCTAGGATTAGGGTATGAAAACATCCACACATGTGTGAAGGGTTGTCACATACCCCAATTTTGTAAAAATAATATTATCATATTTGATTTTATTTCAAGACAATATGTTAAATTTTATGCTAAGTTGTAATTTATGACTCAACAGAGTCAAGGATTTTGAATGTAATTCTGAATATTTTAATTATAAATAAATAAAAGTGGAGACAACAGCTTGGGAGAGCTGTTAAAAGAGTGTTTACTGGTCAAGTTGGTGGAGGAGATTGGGTGGAGAGCATATAGACAAGTGGCAGCATCCTCAAACACTTCCAATGTTGCAGGTGGCAACCTCCCTACATTTGGGGTCATGATCCCCCAAGAAAACGGGATCAGAGCAGGTGGCTCAATTAATGAAAACTAACCCAAAAAGACCTAGGCAATCTTAATAAAAATGGCCATTGAAGAGAGTTGAGGCTGCTCATTCCAAGAAGAGAATCATTTAGGTGAATGTACTTCAAAGGATTTCAATGGGAAGGGAATTGATGGAAGGTGTTTGAGGGGTAAACTGCAGATAGTGATCTAGTGCATCTTTTCAGCTGAAGTATCTTCCTACTGAGTTCAGAGTTATTACTAAGTCATTGGACTAGTATTTTGTTGCTTGCTCCACCAGTTCTTAGCCAAGGAGACCAGGAATAGGCTCGGGGGTCCTGAGAAGACATTGTTTGAGCACTCTCCAAGAGTTGGTAGGGAGGAACGGCCTCCCAACACTGTTGTTGTCCAACTTAAACAGGTTCTACAGTCTTTTATTTACTATGTTAAAAGTTTATATCTGAGAACATGAATGATTAATAGATGATTACATGTTTGTAGTGAACTGATAGAGCTTGTAATCCTTTAGTTATTTGGAATATTGAATCTGTATTTGATGAAAAATAATCCTAACCTGTGTTTTTCCACATCTGGAATTGACCAGACCGTACTCTAGAACATGTTATATATTTTAAAATAGATGAAGGATATGATAGAAATCTGGTTTTAATAGAGTTATTATGTATTTCAGAAGAACGGAATAATTTATTTATGCAAATAGTTGTTTTCAGGAAAGATTATTAACATGTGTAGTTAAGTTTATTTTTTAAACCAGACTGTTATAATAAGAATGCTAGCAAAGAAATATTCATAATACTTTGCAGGTAGTAGGTTTATTTTCTTTAATACGTTGTTATAGTAAATAGGTTATTATTCTTATTCAAAACTTTATTCTATAAAATGATACTATTAACATGTAACAGAGGTAAACGAATTAACTTAGATAAAGCACTCATTTATTTCTGTGAAGAAAGAACCAAGTTGTTTTACATAGTTTATTTATTTGTTCATACTGTTTAACTATATCTACAAATGTTCACATTTCAAGTAGGATAATACTAGCATAGTTATTTTTATAAATAAATTAACTACAACAATTTATAATATTGTAGTAAGGAAACAATAACAAACCTATTTATATGTTTATTTAAATAAAATAGACTGAATGCAATGATAAATAACAATTAACAAATATTATTTATAAATGAAATTTTTCACTTAAATAATTTAAACAAAGTTATTTATAAAATAAAGTACAGGGTTGAAACCCTCATAGTATTAGCATTGTAACTAATAATCAGTTAAGCAATAATCCAAGGTTCTGGATTATTTAGTATTCTGAACAATAAAACTATTGCATATTATTACAGTCCTTTAAGGACAGAGGAAGATAACATTGGAAATATAACCCTATATACCTGTAACAACAATTAAGTTAAAATTTATTATTGAACAAAAACCTAAAGAATAAAATAAAGAAATTATTTATACATAGGTCACCTACACGAAAAACCCTTGCTCGAATATATGAGCTTGTAAACAAATTATTATAATAGGAAGGAATAACAGAATAGGTTATAAGAATACATTAACGCAAGATAAAAATTAAACAGTAGAGATTTCTATTACATAGTCAAATAAGGGTATAAACCCTAGTATACAAAATTACTTTAATAGCATAGAAATTGACTGAGTTCGAGCTCAAGAGAGATAATCTCTATGCTTTAAGACTATACAGAGTATGGCTTGATAGGCCGCAAAACCTTTTAACATAATAGTAAATAAAAACAAGTAAAAGCAACATTTACAAATCACGGCAGAAGTCGGAGTACCCTGCTAACAACAAGGGTTTAACAAAAACTAAACAAGTAAACCGAAGAACAATAACCCATGAAGAGTCACTTGCAGGCTGTAACATCCAACTGAAAACTGTCCCTTAAGGACTGAACAAGATTGGAACTTCCATTGGTTATCCAGGGCTTACTCGTAGTCAGAGTGCCAGCCTGTACTCGATTGTGCTAGCTTCCCAGAGAGGTGCGAGCCGTTACCTGTAAGAAGGAGAAACCATATTAATTAGAATATGCTTCATACTGTAAGCGAAGTTAAGGTTAAAACTGTTTAAAAAAACAACAACAACAAATTCATACATAGAAGTGAAGGTTATGTAGCCACTGAGAAACAGTAGCACCGCCACCTGTGAGACAAAGAGCCAAACCTTCATTATCCCATTGACAGAGACGATATAGATGCATGCACAGGCCACTGCTAGCAGCAGCAAGTAGAAGTTGAGCAACGACCAAGCAAGAATCTAATAGCTGAGTGGGACTGTCACCACAATGCGAATCATAAGAACAACACTCTCGAAACCCTACAACGAGGACAAAGTTGTAACAATAGAAAACATCTTTTTAAAACTACCCCTGCAGACAGTCCGAGGAGGAACGAACCAAAAACTACTCACAGGCCAGGCTGTAAGCTTAAGTCACGGCTCCCTACAAACTCATGCAGAGGTAATCTCACAGTGCACAACGAGAGCCCGAGAACGAAGAAAGGGAACTGAACAATTAAACTAGGATTTGAAGCTCGTTAATAAACTGTAGGGTAAGCATGGCGACCATGGAAACAGTTGCAGAGCGGCCTGAAGGCCCGAGAACCATGGAGGAGAATGAAAAATAATAGGGTTACACAAACTCTTATACTTCCAACACTTGGCTGAGAAGGAAACACGTGGTCACTTAGATTATTAACCATGCAGTGGGTCGATGCTATAGTCCCTGCATGCAAATGATTTACAATGATTTATGTTATAATCTATGAACATTCACGCAAGTATTTTATTCATGCAAATAATTATAATGTTCCACGATCTTGTTTATATGTCAACCTACGGTGGCTTGGGCTTAGAACCATTAACCCTCGGATTGTTGACAAGTTAAACACATAATCATCATATAGTTCAGAACTATGATGATTGCATACCAATGTTTTATAATATAAAAACCTTACCCATAAACAATTTGATGGAGTGGTCTAATGCCTCATTCTTTTACAATATCAAAGTTATAACGTGACTTTATAATTATCATGTCTATCCATAATAAGCTTTGCGTTGACCTAGCAATCGATGCAACCTTATAAAGTATATTATTGCTCAAAGTAATTTATGCATGAAAGCTTTAGTTCATCGCTAACCGTTTATCCAATTCATTATAGCATCAATGTTACGTTATGATTATTGGTAAGCCTTGTGCATATCGTAAACTTTGTTTATGGAGAACTTATATGATACTTTGGGAAATACCAAGTAAAAGGCTATTTAAGCACCTAGCAAAACTATGATATTCATTATAAACTATGATATTCAATATGAAGTATTCCTAATAGTCTATGCATGGCTAATCATGTTGCTACAACTTTTATGTTGTGACTTTATAAATTTACACAACATAGTTTAACTAGAATCATGAACTTTATAAATTTTACTGGTTTATAACCAGAATTATTGGTATTTATGGATATCTTATAAACAAGATAGTTTGTGTGCTAGCGAGTATCATAGGAAATCATAAATTCAGTGGGTGGCAAAAACTAGGATGTTGGCTATGTGTTATATGGAATCACTTTTACAAATTCTTTACATAGCTCAGATCAATGGAAGTTTAATAACTTTTAGTTATTTTACTCAACCATGGCATGTACTATTAGTTTCACCATGCTTTTGATTAGTAACATAATTTTAGAACTACCTAGTGCTTACATGACGTAGTAAATCAATCTTTCTTGAAGACTTTGACCTCAGTAAACTGTTTGTGGTTAGTAGCTCAATTCAAGAGAAGTATTATAGAAAAATAGGAAACTGAAGTGCAACATTCCCACTAGATTCTAAGTCCTTAGGACCACATGTTTCACTGTAATGTTTAGAACCTTACAGGCAGTAATCTTCATTACAGAAGAGGAATATCAAGCAGTTGGTTATACTATTACTATAAGTTGATAATGTATAATATTGATAGAACAATCATTATAGAATTACAGGTTATGCACTCTAAGTGAAAATAACTTACAAAAAGATCACAAGTTGTGAATCAAGAAAAGTATTTACTGTTGCTACTTACATTTAAGAAAGAACTCATTTACAAGTATTTCGTTTACAAGAATAATTAAAGGAAACAAAACTACTTGTTTTACCTCATAGAAGTAGCTTGATATATAACAACTTATTTACTGAGCTATTTATTTTGCAAATAGAAATATAGCTGGATGCTTTATGGAATTAAAGGCGTTACTCGATCATTCATACCTATAAAACCTGTAAGAACAAGTAACCTTTTTGTGTTAGCTTAAATTCTAAGTAAGCCTTGAAATCAAAAAATAGTTCCACCTACTTGTCGAAAATTAAAACTCATCAGCAAAACTGAAAGAAGAAATATTGCACAAGTTAACCTAACCTTGTATCAAAAAGTAGAATGTTGAGTTAACTTAATGAAGATTATGTATAAAGTAATCTGGTAACTATTTCTTTTGTAGATAACTGTTAGCTGTTAGTAAACCGCATTCTCAGCATTTTATGTTTTTCAAAAGTTTAAATATTTGTGAAAATTTGGGTTTTGACAAGGGTTATGTATTATTTCACAAAAAAACATGCAAGTGATATTGAATGTCCAAAATGTAAAGAAACGAGGTATATAACAGGGTTGAAATCAAATTCAACGTCTAGAAAGGTTCTTTGCCACTTTCCAGTAATACCACCGTTGCTTCGAATGTATATATGTCAAGACACTGCTAAGCTTATGCAATGCCATTCCCAAAATAAGAGCACCAATGGAAAACAATGACCTGTGGTTGATTCAAAGATGTGGATGGAAATTGACAACAAATGGCCTAATTTTTCCTAAGATCCTTGTAATATAAGGTTGGGTTTAGTTCTAGATGGGGTGAATGCATTCTTAGAACATAGTACTAAATGGTCAACTTGGACAATGTTTTTGATAAATTATAACTTGCCTCCATGGTTAACAACCAAACCATTTTTCTTGATGTTGTCATTGATTATACCAGGAAAGAGAAGTGTGACTTCATATACAATTGATGTTTATTTAGAGCCATTATTTGATGAGCTAGTGGAATTGTGGAAAGGAATTGAAGCAATTCATGTTTCAAGGGACAATGATTCAATCTAGTTCAATTTAAGAGCTTCTTTTTTGTTTACGATACACTATCTTCCTGCATATGACACAATGACTAGTCTCAGTGTTCATTGATACCATGGATGTCTGACTTGCATCTTTAAGGTTTTTGTGAGGCACTCAAGTAGGTTACGTAAGCGTATTTATTGTGGACATTGTGCTTAATTTAAAATGGAGTATCCATATCATTGACAAAAATTCACGTTTAAATGGTTAGGAAGAGAATCATGAAGCACCAATGGAAATAAAAAGTGATTACATTATTCAAAATGGAGAAAAAAAGAATGCAATTTACTAAAAATGGTGTCATTCCTAGTAGTAAAAATGATCAAATTAATGATAGTGGTGTAAAAAGATTATGTATATTTTATAGTTTTCCATAATTTAAGAATATAACCATTAGGAATATTGTTGACTTTATGCATACTGAGAAAAAATTAGCTTTTACTATTATAGAAACTCTTTTTCGTGCATATGATACAATGTCGTCATTCCTAGGCCTTCAAGATCTAAAGATTCATCGAAATCTTTGGGTTGAAAAATATGGTGATGGAAAATATATAAAACCTATTGCGCCTTATGTGTGAACAAAGGAACAACATGCATAATTATTAATGTTGATGTCTCAGACTCAATTTCCCACTGGATATGTGAGTAGTAATATTAGAAGGAAAACTGACAATAATGGCTTAAGAGGCCTCAAAACCCATGACTATCATGTCATAATCGAGGATATTTTACCTATTGTGGTCATATAGAAATTTGGAAAAGGGTCCAATATTGGAAATTATAAGGTTGGGCCTAATATTAAAGAGAATGAGTTTGCAAGTATTAGATCCTTCAAACTTTTGATAATTTGATGGGATATGTTGTTGAAGTCCTTTGCTTATTGGAATGAGAATTTGCACCAACAATATTTAATATTTCTATGCATATTCTTATACATATAGCATATGAACTAGAGCATTGAGGCCTAATAAGAATGATATGGATGTATCTTGCAGAATGATATATGAAGGTCCTAAAAATGTTTGTTCGTAATAAGGTAAAACTAAAAGGTACCATGTGTGAGGGATTTTCAATGCAGCAAACCATATGATTTTGCACAAAATTTATGAAGGATTTTAGTAATGTCAATAAATGTGTGTGGGATGATGAAGAAGAGGAGAGAGTTGCAGGTGAATTATTAAAAGGAAATGAACATCGATTCATGATATCAAATGAGGAAAGAATTGTGACACATGCCTATGTTCTTCAAAACACATCCTCATTCGATAAGTGGGGCAAGTGAAATATTGTTTACATGATTATTTCTTTATTTAATTTCATATAATAGTTAAATTATTACCATTCTTACTATCTTGTATGTTCATATTCTATTTAGAAAATATGAAGAATAGATTCGAACAGGGATGTGTCCATCTCGAAAGTGTACACTTACATATTTGAATATTGGAGATGGTTCTTTTCCAAACTTTGATGATGGGATTGTTGATGCAATTAGTGATGCATGATAATAAGGTCAAGATATAACTATTAAGGAAATTGAACTTTCATGATTGCCAAATATATTAGCTACTTCATTCAGTGCAATGTGGGCCTACAATAGTCATTTAAGAGTGGGAAAAAAGGACATAGTAAAGGAAAATTGTGATTGTATTAAAATTATCCAATTTTATCACGGAATTGAAAATAAACTTTATGTTGGATTCATACAAGAAATTATTCAAGTTGATTATGGCGAGACTAGTCCCATATTGTTAAAATGTAAATGGGTCAAACGATCTACAATACAATGTGATGAGTATGAATCTTATGTGCAAGTACACATCAAATTTTATCAAATATTAATGATCCATATGCCCCCCCTCCTTCAAATTACCCGGACATTTCTAATTGATGATGTAACAAGCCCATGATGGTCATATGTCATTTAAGTAGAGTTTCATTTAAAAAGTATATTATTGCTCAAAGTAATTTATGCATGAAAGCTTTAGTTCATCGCTAACCGTTTATCCAATTCATTATAGCATCGATGTTACGTTATGATTATTGGTAAGCCTTGTGCATATCGTAAACTTTATTTATGGAGAACTTATATGATACTTTGGGAAATACCAAGTAAAAGGCTATTTAAGCACCTAGCAAAACTATGATATTCATTATAAACTATGATATTCAATATGAAGCATTCCTAATAGTCTATGCATGGCTAATCATGTTGCTACAACTTTTATGTTGTGACTTTATAAATTTACACAACATAGTTTGAATAGAATCATGAACTTTATAAATTTTACTGGTTTATAACCAGAATTACTGGTATTTATGGATATCTTATAAACAAGATAGTTTATGTGTGCTGGCGAGTATCATAGGAAATCATAAATTCAGTGGGTTGCAAAAACTAGGATGTTGGTTATGTGTTATATGGAATCACTTTTATAAATTCTTTATGATAGGTAATAACTCCCGATTCAATTCTATTCATGGCTAATGCATACATTTATACATTTCATATGGTGGTTGAGCTTCATCAGCCTTTTCACCTTCTTATGTAACTGTTCATATTCCTATTATGTACACTAACGTATAATCCCGACGAATTATATTCCAACAATCCCCCCCTTAATCCGAAGGGGTGTTAGTGAGTCCGAGCATGTTTCTGAATCTTTCAAACTTTTCTCGTCCAAGCGCTTTGGTGAAGATGTCTGCAACTTTATCATTTGTAGAACAATGTCGAAGATGGACTATCTTGGCCTCTACATGATGTCAAATCAAATGATACTTTGTGTTGATGTGTTTGGTTCGATCATGGAATATAGGATTCTTAGCCAGCTTGATTGCAGAAGTATTGTCGACCAATAATGGAGTGGAGTTCTCTTGTTTTTCTTGCAAATCTTCAAGTATCTTCCTGAGCCATACTATTTCTTTTGTTGCTTCAGCTGCAGCCACATATTCTGCTTCTGTTGTTGAATCTACCAAAACTGACTGTTGACGAGATCTCCATGAGACAGCTGCTGATCCAAGACTCATAGTGTATCCAGAAGTTGATACTCCTGTCTCCTTATCGTCATCAAAATCTGAGTCTGAGTACCCAATAAGTTTGAAGTCATCCACTTTAGAGTACTTGAGTCCAACGTCTTGAGTCCCCTTCAAGTATCTTAGAACTCTTTTTGCAGCTGACCAGTGTCCTTCACAAGGTTTATGCATGAACCTTGAAAGTATGCCAACAACATAAGAAATATCTGGTCTAGTTGTTGTAAGGTAGATAAGACTTCCTACAAGTTGTCGATACTTGGTCGCATCCTCAAATTCTTTTCCTTCGTTTGATGTGAGCTTCATTTTCTGTTCCATTGGAGTAGAGATAGGGTTGCATTCTGTCATGCAAAATTTGTTTAGTAGTTCTCCAACATATTTTTACTGAGATAAGAATATGTACTTAGGATGTTGAGTGACTTCAATTCCTAAGTAATAGTGGAGATGTCCCATATCTGTCATTTCAAAGATCTTTTTCAAATCTTTCTTTATGGATGCTATATAGCTCTCATTGTTCCTTGTCATCAAAAGATCATCTACGTACACCACAAGATACACAATAGATCTTCCAACTTTCTTTATAAACAGTGTTGCATCATCAAGATCAAAATGTTTGAAATTTAACTTCAAAAGATGCTCGGTTAACTTTTCATACCATGTGCGAGGCGCTTGTTTTAGGCCATACAAGGATTTGACAAGCTTGCATACCTTTTGTTCTTTTCCTTTCACAACAAAGCCTTTTGGCTGGGACATGAAGACATTCTCTTTCAAGTCTCCATTCAAGAAAGCAGTCTTCACATCCATCTGATGAACTTTCCACCCTTTCTGAGCAGCTAAAGAGAGTAAGGTACAGATGGTAGCCCATTTTGCTGTAGGAGAGAACATTTCTTCATAGTCAATTCCTTCCTTCTGTGCATAGCCTTTTGCTACAAGCCTCGCTTTGTGCTTGTCAAGTGAGCCATCTGATCTGTATTTGTTCTTGTACACCCACTTGCGGCCAATTGGTTTGGTTCTAACTGGAGGGTCAACCAACTTCCAAGTTCCATTATTTATGAGTGCATCATACTCATTCTGCATAGCTTCTTTCCACTCAAATCGAGTAGAATCTTCTTCAAAGGAAGTTGGTTCAAAGTTAGCAGATAAATTAAATTCACAATCAAATGATACATCCATGTCATCACCTGAATTATCTGCTCCTCCTCCATCTTCATGTCTTTTCGAACTTCTCGTTCCCGTCTTTCCAACTTCATATGGATGGACACTTTCAAGTATCTTTGTGGCCCATTTAGGAATCTTCCGTGATGGTCCTGGTTGATCAACTGGTGGTGCTTCATCATTGATTGAGAGTCTTTCAATTCTCTCAATCACATCATCCAGTTGAACCTCTTGTTCAAGTGAAGTAGCAGGAACTTCTTCATGCTAGGGAGTTGGTGCTTCATATGGAAATTCCAAAGGTTGATCCAGAATAGGAATCCCCCCTTCAAGGTTTGTAATTTCATATTCATTTTTTGAATATGTCTTTGGATGAGGATATTTTTCCAAATGATCAAGATGTCTCTCAATGGACTGGTCATTTTTATTAGTTTCAATAAAAATGACATCTCTGGAAATAACAAACTTCTTGTTTACCTCATCATACAAACGGTATGCCTTGGATTATTCTTCGTACCCCAGGAAAATGCATTTTCTGCTTCGAGCACCAAGCTTGTTTCTTTGCTCCTTTGGAATCAAGGCATAATAGGTGGAACCAAAAACTCTGAGATTCCTGACTGAAGGGAGATGGCCAAACCACATTTCATGTGGAGTCTTGTTATCAAGAGCATTTGCGGGACTTCTATTTCTCAAATAGGATGCACATTTTACTGCATCACCCCAAAACATTAGTTTTACATTCTTGAAAAACATCATTGAGTGAACCATATTCATTATGGTTATGTTCATNTGTTATAATTTAGAGGACCAAATCTTGCATGCCACAATGAACTAGATGACAAATTACCTTCTCCATGCTGAGAGAGGTAGGCATAGTTCTGAACTCTTGCAGATTAACCCTTTAGCTTCAGCAGCTTCCCATATTCATATCCAGTCATGATGACTTGGTTGTCAGAGGACTTTCTTATTTCTACGATTCCATCAAACATGTGGATGGAATGGCCTTGCTGTCGAATCTCCACCAAGGACAGCAGGCTTCTCTGCAACTCAGGAAGATAAAGAACATTCTTCAATAAGAAATCAGGGAATCCAGGCATCTTCAGCCGAATGGTGCCCATTCCCTTTGGTTTAAGACTTGACTTATCTGCAAAGTACACTATGGCATTTATTGTTTCATTAAGTTCTTCAAAACAGTTTTTTCTAAAATTCATGTGTGATGTTGCACCAATATCAAGCAGCCAACAATATTTGTAAGATGAAAGTGAATTCATTTCATTAATTACAAGATTACAATGTGCAACAATACAATGAGCAGAATCAGAAGATTTACTAGCATCTTGGTTTTTATTGTCATCTTTCTTCTGGTTATGTTTGTCTTTGATGGAGTCCCACGAATCCCAACACTAATCTGATGTGTGCCCAGTCTTTCCACAACACTTGCACTGCAAATATGATCTTTTGATGAAGTTGTTTCTACCCCCTCTGCATCTGAATTTTCTTCTTCCTCTGCCTCTCTCTTTGCAAGAGAGAGTGACACCAACTACAGATACTATAGATTGCATCTTTTACAACTGTTAGTGTAATTTACAATAATGAACTTAATATGACACAGAGAAATAGAAAAACAAAAACCTTGCAGGTCTACAGTCTCTGCCAAGGTGATTTACAACGTATTCTTTACGGTCTTTAATGCAGTTGGACATAAAAAAGTTTATCTTCAGATAAACCAGACATATGTTTACACCAAACCACGATCACAATCCCAAACAATTATAATAAGTACAGTCCCTCGCCAACAGAAGAACCATTAGATCCACATAAAATATAAGAACCAAAGCAAATCAAGCCCTAAACACCATGCTTATCTCCTCCAAGCACCAACGCCATAGCAGTCTTCAACCAAGTCTTCAGTCAGCAGTAATCACAGCAGCAATTGTCAGCAGCAACCACAAACTCATACAACATGCTCAGGCTCATATAGTAGCCACACCTTTCATAAATATGAAAATATTTGCAGACATTTCCAAAAAGACTCCACGCACAAGATAGGGCATAAATTAGGGTAAAAATTAGGTTTTATGAAGTCTGCAACTTTTTACCTTCACGCAGCTTCAATCAACAGCATATCAAAAGAGTGCCTTCACGTGTCTGAGCAATGGTGCGAGTCTTCACGGTGATGGTGCACAGCTTCACGCTTCACGCAGTCACGTAGCTTTGCTTACTCAACATGCATTAATTCTCCAATGCAGTCTTCACGGTGATGGTGCACATCTTCACTATTCATGCTTCACGCACAGCTTCACGCTTCACGTAGTCTTCATGCAGTGCAATATATCAGCACGCAATATATCAGTCTCCACGCTGTATTCTGAAGGTGTGAATCTTCACGCAGCCTTCAAAATGTATATTCCTTCATGTGATTGACTAAGAGCGCCTTCAAAAGAGTGCCTTCACGCAGCAGTTCAATGCATAGGGCGTTCACCGGGTGGAATAACTGAGGTCGCAGCTCACACAATAATATGACTTCAATCTCCATGCGGTCTAAGGAGGCATGGATATTTATTGTAACAATATTCAGTCACCTCTCTTCCACAAATGATCTTTAATCTTTAAAAGCAGTCAGAAGTTGCCAATACCACGCCCACATCACCGAGCACTGTATTTATCTTAGCAGTAGCAATGCACAACCATAACACAATACATAAATACGCCATTTTTCTCTCGTCTGAAGCAAAAGCCTAAACCCTAATGCTGTTCTACTGCTTCTGAGTTATCGAGCTCTTATCATCGGTACCCAGGACAGGAAAGACGAGCAACGAGAATGCCTAGATATAGATGCACCAAGAGCATTAATCGAGTCGTTAGAGGAATCGTCTCGATATAAAGCAACGAAGCGGAGAGAATTTGGCTATGTTTATCATCACATCACAGCACAGAGATAGAGAGGATCTTGCATTCCCATGACATCACAGGGATATAAAAAGTGTGGAAATCATGCACCGCACATGCAGCTACAAGTCGATTGCCAACCTGCCCTTCAGATTATCAGAGAGAATTCTCAGTGAAGAGCGGTGGAAAAAAGGAAATACAAGACTATCTGGTTTCAAGTTTCAAGAACTTTTGACAGGCTCAGCATGCTCACGAAATTAGGGTTAGTTATCACAATGTCCTAGCAGAGAATAAACGCACGTAGAAGGAAGAGTAATGCCAACAACAGAATGTTCAACTCCAAGCCAAGCAGACTGAGGAACGGGCAGATGAATGAGCAGACTGGTAGCAGGCAGACAAAATGGTAGGGATGCAGGCAGGAGTTATGAACTTGGCTCTGATACCACTGATAGGTAATAACTCCCGATTCAATTCTATTCATGGCTAATGCATACATTTATACATTTCATATGGTGGTTGAGCTTCATCAGCCTTTTCACCTTCTTATGTAACTGTTCATATTCCTATTATGTACACTAACGTATAATCCTGACGGATTATATTCCAACACTTTACATAGCTCAGATCAATGGAAGTTTAATAACTTTTAGTTATTTTACTCAACCATGGCATGTACTATTAGTTTCACCATGCTTTTGATTAGTAACATGTAATTTCCCCGACCCTCCGACCAGTGAAGAGGACACTACCATGGCCTTAACCATCCGGGAAACTAGCCCCATGAATATGTGCATTCATAAAATACTGAAATGCTGAAACAAAATGCTTGAACTAGAACATGCATACATGATAATTTATCATACACAATGGAAGCAACATGCATTCATACAAGCAGTCAACATGTTCATCATATTCATTAACAGTAATTAAGATTGCAGAAGTAAAATAGACAAAATTACTTATCTTATAAAGAACTCGTTCCACAACCATCTACGTTGCTGCAATGTTCCACCCAACCATAGGCCAGCGTGCTCCTTAATCTCTCAGCAACACTGCCACCCCCGAGCTGGGCATGATTCTCCAAGGAATAAGGAACAAGCAGGCTTACACATAGCCAAAGATACACAAAACACAGCCAAGCCAACACAGTTGGGTTTATCAGGCCATCAATAAGACAGCCAAGCCAACATGGTTGGGTTTATTAGGCCATTAAGGGATTGGGAAAGGCTAAATGCTAAGCTGGTGAGCTCATTACAGAGCTAGGAACACCTACACCCGAAATAGCTTGACTTCTAAGACACCCACACACACCCAACACAAGGAATCAGTTCCTTCTCTGCTACACAGTCCCTCTGGCCCTGACTTCCCTTCCAGTGCTATTCAGGGGTTGTGGAGAAGAAAGCCATCCCTCTAGCTCTGTTTGTGTGGTTTCCAAACACACCAGGTTTCTCAAGCAAATAAAGTCCCCATCCCTACTCCCAACATAGTCCGAAGACCAACCATTGCACGCATGCAATTAATCAACCGTTATAGCTTAGATAGGGAGACAACTCCTGAGTTATTCTTGGCCCTATTGTGGCCAAAACGACTCCCAAAACAACCTACAGTAGTCCCAAAACGTATCCACAAACACAGTTCACAATGTGGGGAAAACAATAGTCCCTCGTGGACAATGAAACCACCGGGAAGAACTTACACAGATCACATTGGGGAGGAAGATACAGACTCTCAACCTATGCATGAGGAAATTTTTACACCAGACCCTAAAAATATAGAGGGAAAACACACTAGATTCCACTCTATGGAAGGACGTGAATGACAACCGAGAAATGGCTCCCCTCCTGGTTGCATGAGATCAAACAGAAAAGATGCCTGTGTGTGAGAATGAACAGACTACCATCCCTGCGTGAGGATGAACAGGCAATGGAGAGAATGGATTTAGTAGTGAGAATGACGGTGGCAGTTTTCCAAAACATGAGGGTCAACCTGTTGGTGGAGTGTATGTGTGGGCAAGGACTGACAGTCCTACCACACTCCACTCCCAGCCATAACTGCCCCAACTAACATCAAAACTTTTAATGGTGGTAGTTGGATAAGACAAGGTGGTGACACATGGATTTTTCCCCATTGGTTCAAGGTTTGACATCCCCCCCCTTATCCTTAGGAAAATCATGCCCCTTCTTAATTTAGTTGCAGTGAGCATAGCTGGTTGGGTTCATTTAATTAAAGATGTATATTTACATGATGACAAAGCTTAATATATGCCGTATACCATGCAAGACCATCGGCAACGATTTCGTTCGCCGAAACATAACACAATTAAATCGATGGCGGGGGATTTTACCTTTAGCTCCACACCATGATTCATTATAATATATACATCATGTACGTTTAATGCAATGGGGTCAAAACCGAGGTGTTACATTCCCCTCCCCCTTCAATAGCACTATCCTTAGTGCTTTACAAAATTGAACAAAATGCTACACTAGTATCGCCTTAGTGTTCCGCAGAATTGAACAAAAATGGATGTGCCAACCGCATGGCATCCTCCAGCTCCCACGTAGCCTCTTCAGGTCCGTAGTGCTCCCATTGCATCTTTACCTACCCTATGGCCTGGTTCCAGAGCATTGTGACCTTCCTGTCGAGGATGCACATTGGCTCTATTTGGAACTCTCCCTCGGGTTCCACCTGAATCACATCCCAATTTATCACATGGTTAGGATCATGTACATATTTCTTAAGCAAAGAAACATGAAAAACATTATGAGCCCTACTGCTAGCAGGAAATGCAAGTCTATATGCAACGGGACCTATTCTTTCAAGCACTTCAAACAACCCACAATATCTTGGTGACAGCTTGCACAACTTCCAAGCTTCAAGGAACTCTTGCTCTCACTCTGAGGTAAACATGATCCACAACACTGAACTCCCTATTCACCCTATGCTTATTTGCATAGCTTTTTTGTCTGTCCTGTGCTACTTTCAGATTCTGCCTGATCTTTACAACCTCTTGCTCCATTTCCCTAAGCAATTATGGTCCAAGCACAATCCTATTCACTGGATTATCCCAAGTCATAGGTGTCCTACACCTTCTCTCATACAAAGCTTCATATGGACTCATCCCCAAGGATGCCTGCTGTCCATTGTTATAAGCAAACTCTACCAAGTGCAAGTAATCTTCCCACTTGGTTGGTTTGTCCATTACGTACATGCGAAGCATGTCTTCAAGCACCTGATTAACTCTCTATGTCTGCCCATCTATCTTAGGATGGTATGCAGTGTTGAAGTTTAGCTTTGTGCCTAAATCTGCAAACAAACCCTTCCAAAAGTTGGAAGTAAACTTGACATCTCTGTCAGAGACTATTGCCTTAGGCAATCCATGCAATTTGAAAATCTCCTTCATGAATATCTTTGCAATGTCATCTGTTTTATGAGTAGACTTAACCGGTATAAAAGTGCTGCCTTTGTCAACTTTTCCACCACAACCATGATGGAATCATGTTGTCTCCAAGTCATTGGCAATTCTGTAATAAAATCAATGGAAATAACTTCTCATTTGCATTCCGAAACTGGCAAAGGCTGCAACAAACCTGCAGGGTGTTGATGCTCAACCTTTACCTGTTGACATTTCATACACCTCAAAATGAACTCAACCATATCCCTTTTCATTCCAGGCCCAAAGTACTACTTTCTAGCTGTAGCAATGGTCCTTTGGTATCCTGGGTAACCGGAATACGGAGCTTGATGGATTTCATCCATAACAACTCTCCTCAAATCTGCTACATCTGGATTATAAGTGAGAATTCCATCTTCTTCAAATTTATATCCCTCATACCTCTTCTCAAGACTTTGTTGTTGCAATTTGTCTTTTACCTGCTCATACAATTCATCTCCAGCAGCATGACTAACAATCTGCAGCCTCAAATCTGATTGGCAAATACTAAGAGATGCCACATGCATTTATTGCATCTTCCTGCTGAGTGCATCAACTACCTTATTCTCCTTTCCTTTTATGTGCTTGATCTCAAAATCAAACTCACATAAAAATTCCATCCATCTTGCTTGCCTAGCATTTAGAGTAGGTTGATCAAACAAATATTTCAGTCCACAGTGATCTATTCTGAGCTCAAATCTCTTGCCCATCAAGTAATGTCTCCACATCTTGAGGGCATGTACTATGGCTGCAAGCTCTAGATCATGAGTGGCATAGTTCTTCTCACGCTCCATCTTTCTTGACTCATAACATATCACATGGTTGTCCTGCATAAGGACTCCTCCAAGCCCTTGTCCACATGCATCGGTACACACCACAAAATCTTTCTTTGGATCTGCAACCTTCAATACTGGTGCACTGGTGAGAAGATTCTTCAATTACTGGAATCTTTCTTCACACCTTGATGTCCATTCAAACTTTATCCCCTTCTTTTGCAAAGAAGTGATGGCATGTGTAACTTTGGAAAATACCTCAATGAATCTCCGGTAGTATCCTGCAAGTCCCATAAAAGATCTTACGTCTGTCACATTTCTTGGAGTAGGCCAATTCATAATGGCTTCAATCTTTTCAGGGTCCACAGATATACCCTCCTCTGAGATAATGTGACCCAAGTACTGAATTCTATCTCTATAGAAGTCACATTTGCTTAGTTTTGCATACAACTGGTGCTCCCTAAGCAATTGCAATGTCAAACTCAAATGCTCTTCATGCTCTTTCTCAGTCTTAGAATAAAAAAGAATGTCATCAAGGAAAACAAGAACAAACTTGTCCAAATACCTGCTGAAGACACTATTCATAAGGCACATAAATGTAGCTGGTGCATTTGTGAGGCCAAATGGCACCACTACAAACTCATAATGTCCATACCTTGTCCTGAAGGCTGTCTTATGAATGTCTTCATCCTTGATTCTCACCTGATGGTAACCAGACCTCAAGTCAATCTTGGAAAATACCTTTGCTCCTCTCATTTGATCAAAGAGATCATCAATCCTAGGCAAAGGATATTTATTCTTCACAAGAACCTTGTTCAATTGTCTGTAATCAATACACAACCTGAGTGTACCATCTTTCTTCTTTACAAACAGAACCAGTGCTCCCCAAGGAGACACACTCGATCGGATATACTTCTTTTCCAACAACTCTTGTAGTTGCATCTTCAATTCTAGCATCTCCAGTGTACTCATCCTATAGGGTGCTTTGGACACTAGAGCTGCTCCTGGAACAAGTTCAATAGTGAAGTCAATGTCCCTCTTTGGAGGAAGCCTTGGAATCTCATCAGGAAACACATCCCTAAATTCCTGTAACACTAGATAGTCCTCCAACCTAGGAGTTTCATCTCTTGATGTTTCCAAAATATGAGCTGCATACAATTGGAAACCCTTCCTACAGAACTTCTTTAATTGCATTGCTGAAACCTGTCTTACTAAAATCACCTTTGGAATACCTTTCACGACTACTAGGTTCCCTTCTTCATTCATGCATTCAAAAGTCTTATTATAACAGTCAAGCTTCACCCTATGAGCTTCTAACCAATCCATTCCAATGGGAACATCATAGGAACCAAGCGGTAGAACATTCAGATCTACACAAGTGACCAATCCATCCATGACCAATGGACATTTCTCTACCACTTCACTGACTTTTCTCTTAGTTCCAGTGGCTAGCTGAACTAACCAAGAATTCCTATGCTTTACTTTCTTAAAAGCACAAATATCCACTACTCTAGGAGTAATGTAGCTATGAGTAGAACTAGGGTCAATCAAAATAGAAATAGATTGCTCGACAATCTTACCTGCTACTTCAACCACAGTTGATTGGTGATCTGCCTGGCGATCCTCCAGTGTTGCATAGATCCTAGGGGTTGCCCTTGCTACTTGACCCATTGTTTCTACTTCTTGAATGTTATAGACTGGCCTTGCACTCTCATTATCGAGTGGACAATTTCTACGCATGTGGGGTCCTCCACATTTCCAACATTGGAGTGGCCCTCTATTCTGTTGTGGATCCTTAGGATTTTCTCCTGTCACTCCAACTGGTTTACTCGTAGCTTGGGATGGCTGTTTCTGCTGATTCCTGAAGTTAGAAGGTTTGAAACCTTTCTTTCTTTGGTCAAAATTATCGTTCTTCTTGTCCTTCCATGCCTTATGGTAATCCAACTTACCTTTTCTTTGCTCATAGCAATACTTGGCCTTCCTGATTGCTTCCTCAAGACTTCTAGGTTCATAAAACTTGATTCTATCTTTGTAAGACTGAGGCAATCCACTCAGAAAACGTTGGACCTTCACTTTTTCATCTCTGATGTATCGGACATACCTCAATATCTCCAAAAACTTATTTGCATATTATTCCATGGTCCGCTGTCCCAATCTTAGCTCATGGAACTCCTTAATCTTGTCATCATAATACCTATCAGAGAGGTATTTCTGCTTGAAATACTTCTTGAACTGTTTCCACTTAAGTCTCCTTTCACTGATCCTCTTTACTTGCTTGAAGTGTTCCCACCAAATGGATGCTCTTCCATTCAGATTGAATATGGAAACTCTTGCCTTCATGTTTCCCGAATAGTCATGCACCTGAAAGTACTTCTTTATCCCAAGAAGCCAAGCTTCAACCTCTTGTCTAGTCTTTACTTCACCATCAAACGAAAGAGGTTTAGCTTTCTTAAATTCATCCTGAGAGCGATCCCTATGGTGTCTCTTTCTTTTTCTTCTATGAGAAGAAGAACTTGAATCCCCACTGGATTCTTCAGAATCAGATGACCCACTAGAAGTCCTTCTCCTTCTCTTAGTACTACTCTTGCTACCCTCTGGTCTTGTTGTATCTCATCCAGAGTCTATCTTTCTCTGCAAGTCTGTCAAAATATGCAACATTGAAGCATTCAACTGTTGCTGCTCTTCATGGGCTTTAATCAAGATTCTCATGGTGGCTACAACATTTGACGAAGTCTCTTGGAATCTCCTTCCATTGGACTCAATGTCATCATTTCCATTATGGACATTTTCTCCCATGGCATCTTCTGCTTGCTCATAAGAATGTCGAGCATCATACCCATCATGGGTTCTCATGACTGAACCACCTCTGGCTTTACCACACTGTTCTCTCTGAAGTACTGCTCTTGGAAGCTATCTAAAGTTCTGCAAATGTGTTAGTAGCAAACTGTTAGATGCATAACATTAATCATAAATTAAAACTACTTACCTTTTCTTTTGGAAATTTTATAAAACAACAATTATGCCAAAACACATAATTTTCTCCATTTCATATTCAGCTCTGTGACCACGGACAGTCTGCTGAAATCTCTTCCCAGCTATTTTTTCGATTCTATGGTGGTCAAAACAACTAGATTTCTAAGCTGCATCGGCGAGCAAAACCACTATGCATCGGGTGCATAGTCCTTTTTGCAGCCGCAACGGCGGAAAGTGATCTTCCTACCATTTTCGCAGGCAAACATCTAGACTTCTGATCGGCGAGTTGCTTTTCTAATTCCTTCCGCGTATTGGGCCTATAGTGGTCTATCATTCTACAATGGCAGCCAACAATCCCCTTATAATTTCCACGGATCATAGTTTTGTCGACGGTCAGAACGTCATCCCACTGTGGCATTGGACTCTCAGTCCTCTAGGCGTCTGCAATGGCGGCAACCCAATCAACTATTTTTCGTCGATCCTTTTCTTTCCTATCGGTGAAAACTTCCCTTATCCATCGTCGGTCATCCACTGTTTGTCACCGCCGCCCAGGGTTACTGTTCATTACTGCTTCGGCATCGATGACTAGAGGACAAGTTCATCGGCGAGATATTCGGCTAAGTAGCCGCAATGATGGATTCGCAAACCTTTAACGTACCCAATCAACGATCCAATCCTCAATAACTTTTCGATGACCTTATACTTAAACAAAATTTTCAAATTATCTTCTCATCGGCTAGCGGAAGTACTATTCATTGTGGCATTGGCAGTTGAAGCCTCTATCCGTTGGAAGGATAGTTTACTAGCTAGCCGCAACGGTGGATGTTCAATCCACTAACTTCATCCGATGGCCGACAATGCCAAGACTTAGAGAAATTTTCAAAATTTTCCCTTTTTTTTTCTGCTTGATCGACTCAATTCTCCTCTTTTCGTTGGCGAAATAGTTCCATCAGTAGCCGCAACAGTAGCCTACCATCTTCGATATTCTTTCGATCGGCGGCCAAATCTACTGAGGCATAGCCTGATCGGCATCGGTAGTCTCTTCTTGTTGAAAGGATAGTGCTCTAGGATTCCTCAATGGCGGACGCTCGAAGCACTATCTTCTTCCGATAGCCGACGATTTCGGGCCTTAGAATTTTTTTTAAACTTTCTTTCTTTACGGCGTTGGCGGTTGGAGGCCTTACCTGTCAGACGCGTAGTTGTCTAGCCATCTGCAACGACGGGCACTTGATCAACTATTTTTTTCCGATAGCATCGACGGTCTCATCAACTAACCTTCTTCCAGCGCATCGGCGGTCCAAACCACTAACTTCCGCCGATCGCCGATGGTCTAAACACTTAGAAAAAAAATTTCTCTTCTTCTAAATTTTTCCAAGCAATCGCCTAACTCCTCCGCTGCTTATTGGTGCCTCAAACAACTAAGTTTCGCTGACATATCGATGACCTTCGGCTGATTCCCTTTGCAACTGTGGCTTTGGTTTCCACTTTTTTCCACCGATGATTTCAACACTTAATTCAAATTTCGAAACTTTCCTACTGTCGGCAATCGGAACCACTAACACTGTTGTATCGGCGTTTTAGTCCCTACAGCAGACTGACAAACCGCTAAATTCTTCCACGGTGTCGACGAACCCAACATCTATTTTTCGCCAACGGCCAAAACACTTAGAAAATTTTCCACAATTTTTCTCCCAACTGTCCTCCATCGGGTGTGCTTTTGCCTAGCTTTCCACTACATCGGAAGTCCTTCCAACTAAGTGTTCCGATGAACTGACCATTCAAACACTTAGACAAATTTGTGAATTTTCCAGTCATTCACTGATTTCTTCCTGGACAAAAGGCAACATGCCTCTACTAGTTGGTCTTTCATGGCCCATAGAGGCTCATGCTGCAACCTGCAAGCTCTGATACCACACTGTAACGTCCCCGACCCTTCGACCGACGAAGAGGACACTACCATGGCCTTAACCATCCGGGCAACCAGCCCCATGAATATGTACATTCATAAAATACTGAAATTCTGAAATAAAATGCTTGAACTAGAACATGCATACATGATCATTTATCATACACAACGGAAGCAACATGCATTCATACAAGCATTCAACATGTTCATCATATTCATTAGTAGTAATTAATATTGCAGAAGTAAAATAGACAAAATTACTTATCTTATAAAGAACTCATTCCGCAACCAGCTACGTCGTTGCAACGTTCCACCCAACCATAGGCCAGTGTGCTCCTTAATCTCTCAGCAACGCTGCCACCCTCGAGCTGGGTATGATTCTCCAAGGAATAAGGAACAAGCAGGATTACACATAGCTAAGGATACACAAAACACAGCCAAGCCAACACAGTTGGGTTTATCAGGCCATTAACAAGACAACCAAGCCAACATGGTCAGGTTTATCAGACCATCAAGGAATTGGGAAAGGCTAAATGCTAAGCTGGTGAGCTCATTACAAAGCTAGGAACACCTACACCCGAACTAGCCTGAATTCTAAGACACCCACACACACCCAACACAAGGAATCAGTCCCTTCTATGCTACACAATCCCTCAGGCCCTGACTTCCCTTCCAGTGCTATTCAGGGGTTGTGGAGAAGAAAGCCATCCCTATAGCTCTGTCTATGTGGTTTCCAAACACAACAGGTTTCTCAAGCAACTCAAGCCCCCATCCCTGCTCCCAACACAGTCCGAAGACCAACCATTGCACGCATGCAATCAATTAGTTGTTACAGCTTAGACATGGAGACAACTCCTGAGTCGTTCTTGGCCCTATCATGGCCAAAACAACTCCCAAAACAACCTACAGTAGTCCCAAAACGTATCCACGAACACAGTTCACAATGTGGGGAAAACAACAGTCCCTCCTGGAAAATGAAACCACTGAGAAGAACTTACACAGACCACAGTGGGGAGGAAGATATAGACTCTCAACCTGTGTGTGAGGAAATTTTTACACCAAACCTCGGAAATACAGAGGGAAAACACACCAGATTCCACTCTGTGGAAGGACGTGAATGACAACCAAGAAACGACTCCCCTCCTGGCTGCGTGAGATCAAACAGAAAAGATGCTTGTGCGTGAGAATGAACATACTATTGTCCCTACATGAGGATGAATAGGCAATGGAGAGAATGGCGTAGTAGTGAGAATGACGGTGGTGGTTTTCCAAAACGTGAGGGTCAACCTGCTGGTGGAGTATATGTGTGGGCAAGGACTGACAGTCTTGCCACACTCCATTCCTAGCCATAACTTCCCAAACTAACAACATAACTTTTAATGGTGGTAGTTGGATAAGACAAGGTGGTGACACATGGATTTTTCCCCATTGGTTCAAGGTTTGACATCCCCCCCCTTATCCTTAGGAAAATCATGCCCCTTCTCAATTTAGTTGCAGTGAGCATAGCTGGTTGGGTTCATTTAATTAAAGATGTATATTTACATGATGACAAAGCTTAATATATGCCATATACCACGCTAGACCATCAGCAATGATTCCGTTCACCGAAACATAACACAATTAAATTGATGGCAGGGCTTTTGCCTTTAGCTCCACACCATGATTTATTACAATATATACATCATGTACGTTTAATGCAATGGGGTAAAAACTGGGGTGTTACATAACATAATTTTAGAACTACCTAGTGCTTACATGACGTAGTAAATCAATCTTTCTTGAAGACTTTGACCTCAGTAAACTGTTTGTGGTTAGTAGCTCAATTCAAGAGAAGTATTATAGAAAAATAGGAAACTGAAGTGGAACAATCCCACTAGATTCTAAGTCCTTAGGACCACATGTTTCACTGTAATGTTTAGAACCTCACAGGCAGTAATCTTCATTACAGAAGAGGAATATCAATCAGTTGGTTATACTATTACTATAAGTTGATAATGCATAATACTGATAGAACAATCATTATAGCATTATAGGTTATGCACTCTAAGTGAAAATAACTTACAAAAAGATCACAAGTTGTGAATCAAGAAAAGTATTTACTGTTGCTACTTACATTTAAGAAAGAACTCATTTACAGGTATTTCATTCAAAAGAATAATTGAAGGAAACAAAACTACTTGTTTTACCTCATAGAAGTAGCTTGATATATAATAGCTTATTTACTAAGCTATTTATTTTGCAAATAGAAATATAGCTAGATGCTTTATGGAATTAAAGGCGTTACTAGATCATTCATACCTGTAAAACCTGTAAGAACAAGTAAGCTTTCTACGTTAGCTTAAATGCTAAGTAAGCCCCAAAATCCAAAGACAGTTCCACCTACTTGTCGCAAATTAAAACTCATCAGCAAAACTGAAAGAAGAAATATTGCACAAGTTAACCTAACCTTGTATCAAAAAGTAGAATGCCAAGTTAACTTAATCAAGATTATGTATAAACTAATCTAGTAATTGTTTCTTTTGTAGATAACTGTTAGCTGTTAGTAAACTGCATTCTCAGCATTTTAAGTTTTTCAAAATTTTAAATATTTGTGAAAATTTGGGGTTTTGACATGTGGTATCAGAGCACAAGGTTCAAACACTAGACCTTGATGAAGCCCAACTAGATTTTAGGAAACATTAAACTGAATTATTTTGCTTACGTATTTTTTTTTCTTTTAAATGTTATTCAATAGAGAATTGTTTTCTGAAGTTTAACAGACAAGTATGGAAAGGCTAGAAGAGTATGCAGAGGAGGAATCTCCAGTTACTGAAACAGGAAATCTACCAAGAGATCTTATACCAGAGGATTTAACTACCAATTCCTCATAATTGCTACAAACTGTAAAAGACCTAAAAACTGAAATGGAGTCTATAAAGCAAGAAAATGAAAGGATTCTGAGGGCTCAAGAAGAGTTGAATTAGATCCTAATTGAAAAGTTTCAAACTGAGGGAAGGGGTAGAAGAACCGAATCAGAGGATACAAGTCATCAATGTAAATCTAAAAAGATGAAACATACTAAAACTAAAAGTAGTTCATCTTCTGAAGTGTTTGGTGAACAACGGAATTACCATTCTACTAGTGACAGTAGTGATGATAATCAGTACACTAAAAAGAGGAAATACAAACCTTATGAGGATATTTACGGGGAAGTCAAAAAGATAAAACCACTAACATTTAATGGAGAGACTGAGAAGGGGGAGGAAGCTAAATCATGGTTATCTGGGATGAAGAAGTACTTCCAAAAATATAACTATTCTAACTAGTTAAATGATAGAATGGCTATTTATAACCTCTCAGTAAAGGCTGACATTTGGTGGCAGGACTTGAAAAGAGTTAAGGGGATAAAAGAGAAAAAATGTAAACTGGAATACCTTTAAGAGGTATTTCAAAAAGACATTTCTATCTGAGCAATATTATGAGGAAAGAGCAAAGGAATTTTATGAGCTGAAGTTAGGGTCAATGACAATGAAAGATCTGAACAACAAGTTCTTAAGTCTACTTAGGTATGTACCATACCTTGTAGATGAGAAACCAAAGGTACAACGATTCCTCAGTTGTTTACCTTATCATATCAAGGATAGGATTGAATATGATAACCCAAAGACCTTGGAGGAAGCTATGAGAAAAGATAACTTCTTTTTTGAGCAGAATCGGAAGAAAGAAAGCTTGGCCAACTTGAAAGCTAAGAAAAATAATAATCAGTTTGAACAAAATAAGAAGGATTTTGTGCCTAACAGAAATTCCAAGAAAAATAAGGCCAACAATTATTCTAATAACAAGAACTTCCAAGGAAATAAGAACAATACACCCAATAATCAAAATAATTCTAAAGGTAAGGAATTTGCAAATAATCATGGAAATTTTACCAATAAATTTGAGCACAAAGAGCCTATCAAGTGTTGGGAGTGTAATGGCCCACACTATGTTTTAGTCTGTCCTAATTAGAAGAATACTGTTAGCAACATTCATACTATACAGGAGGAGGTGACCGTTGGGGAACTAGCAAGGACCATGCCCAGAATCAACGCATCCTTGGAGAATCGACAGACTGAATATCAAACTTCCATGGTGGAAGTAGAAGATAGGATAAATCAGACCCCTGTAACTATTTTGATTGATCCAAGAGCTAGTCTCAGTTATATTGCACCTCAAATAGTAGAAAAATGTAAGTTATCTGTTGAAAAATTTGAGAATTCTTGGTTAGTTCAGTTAGCCACTGGTGCTAAAAGAAAGGTAACTTGTTTTGTAAGAGAATGTGCAGTAGTTATGGATCATTTTGAAACTGTTTTCAAGATTAATGTTTTGCCTCTTGGTTCTTATGATTTGCTGATTGGTATGGACTGGTTAGAACAACATAGAGTAATTCTAAATTGTTATGGTAAAACCTTCACATGTTTACACAGTGACAGAAAACCAGTAAGTGTTAAAGGAATTCCTAGAAAAACCACAATAAGGCATATTTCTGTTTTACAACTTAAAAGAGCTATTAGGGAGGGATGTAAAGCTTATGCAATAACTATAATTGACGAAGAGAGTCTAATCAAGACAGATAAGTTAAAATTGGAAGACATGCCCCTCTTAAAGGAATATATTGATGTATTCCTTGAAGAAATTCTGGGACTACCTTCGAAAAGGGACTTGGATTTCACCATTGAACTAGTACCGGGTGCGGTACCTAGTTCAAAGGATCCGTATCGAATGAACATATTGGAACTTGATGAATTAAAATCTCAATTAAAAGAATTAATTGATAAAAAGTATATTCGACCTAGTGTGTCTCCCTGGGGGGCACCTGTCATCTTCGTTAAGAAGAATGATGGAACCATGTGACTTTGCATAGATTACCGTCAGTTAAATAAGATGACCATCAAAAATAGATATCCGTTGCCCCACATAGATGATCTATTTGATCAACTACGTGGAGACACGATGTTTTCGAAAATATATTTAAGATCTGGATATCATCAAGTAAGGATTAAAGATGAAGACATCTTTAAGACAGCTTTCAGGACTAGATATGGACATTACGAATTTGTCGTAATGCCATTTGGGCTTACCAATGCCCCAGCTGTTTTTATGTGTTTAATGAATAATGTTATGCATAAGTATTTAGATAAGTTTGTGGTAGTATTTATCGATAACATTCTAATCTATTCAAAAACTGAAGAAGAACATAAAGAACATCTAAAAATTGTTTTGCAAGAGTTGCGAGATCATCAACTCTTCGCAAAGTTTAGTAAATGTGATTTCTTCAAGGATAAGATTCAGTATTTAGGTCATGTGGTAACCAAGGAAGGAATTTCCATAGATCCTGAAAAGATAAGGGCAATCGAATATTGGCTGGTTCCTAAGGATGTGACGGATGTTCGATCTTTCATGGGCATTACCGGTTACTACCGGAGGTTCATTGAAGGTTTTTCAAGGATAGCAAATCCGATAACTTCCTTGTAGAAGAAGGGAAAGAAGTTTGACTGGAATCAGAAATGTGAAGAAAGCTTTAAAAAGTTAAAAAATTTATTAACCAGTGCACCTATTCTAAGAATAACTGATCCTAATAAAGAATTTGTAGTGTGCACTGACGCTTGTAATGATCGCTTAGGCGGTCTCCTGACTCAAGGAGGGCATGTTATTTCCTATGAGTCAAGAAAGTTAAAAGTTCATGAAAATAATTATGCAAGATATGATCTAGAGTTAGCAGCTGTAATACACGCCTTAAAAATGTGGCGACATCACCTAATTGGCAGAAAATTTATTTTAATGACTAATAATAAAGGATTGAAGTATCTGTTAGATCAGCCTCATCTAAATTCCAGAGAAGCTAGGTGGTTAGCTTTCTTAAGCGAATATGATTTTGAAATTCAACATATAAAAGGTAAAGAAAATAAAGTTGTTGATGCATTAAGTAGGAATGCAAGGCTGAATTTTGTAGCAGCTATCAGCACCTATGCTACAGATTTGGATGAACAGCTTAAAGAAGGAATAGAACAAGATGAAATTTACCAGAGTTTGCAAGCTAAAACTAAAGAAAATCCAACAAAAAACTTAAGTAAAGGTTACAGTTTAAATGAAAGAGAATTTTTATTGTATAAGGATAGAATGTATGTACCTAACGTATCTAAAGTTAAGCTGTTAATTCTGGATGAAATTCATAAAACTCCATATTTAGGCCATTTAGGTTATCAAAAGACTATAACTATGTTAAGAAAAGAGTATTTTTGGCCAAATATGAAGACTGAAGTAGCAGAGTATATTGCAAAGTGTTTTGAATGCCAGCAGGTGAAAACTGAACATCAACACCTAGCTGGATTACTTAAGCCATTACCCATTCCTAGCTGGAAATAGGAGATAATTAGTCTAGATTTTATTACTGGGCTACCAAGAAATCAAAATCAGAATGATTCTATCATGGTAGTAGTTGATAAGTTAAGCAAAGCAGCTCACTTTATACTTGTTAAAACTACTTATAAAGATGCAAACATAGTTGATATTTTTCTAAAACAGATTTTTCGATTGCATGGAGTACCAAAGTCATCATCTCAGATAGAGATCCTAATTTTATAGGAAACTTTTGGAAGTCTTTGTTTAAAGGGTTAAACACTATATTAAATTTTAGTACTTCTTTCCATCTTCAAACAGATGGACAAACTGAAAGGGTAAACCAAGTACTAGAAGATCTATTAATAATGTATGTGAAAGACCAGCCAGGTAAATGGGAGAATTATTTACATCTGGTAGAATTTGCTTATAATAATAATTATCAGACGTCAGCCAGATTTAGTCCTTTTGAAATTTTATAGGGATGGAAATGTAATACTCCTATCTCTTGGAATAATCCAGTGGATAGATTGGTATTAGGTCTAGAACTGTTAAAATAAATGGAACAAATTGTAAAACAAGTGCAAGGAAATCTGAAAGTGGCACAGGATCAGTAAAAAAGTCAAGCAGACTTAAAAAGGACTCCAAAGGAGTTTCAAGTAGGTGAGCATGTGTTCATCAAGGTAAGGCCCAAAAATAGCTCTCTGAGACTGGGGAGTTGTGCAAATTGGCACCTCATTACTATGGACCATTTGAAATTCTGTCTAGGATTGGATAAGTAGCTTATCAATTAGCATTACCACCCAATTTAAGAGTACATAATGTTTTTCACATTTCCATATTAAAGAAATATGTTCATGATGCTACTCATGTTGTTAATTGGAATGATGTATAGGTGGAACCAGAAGGAGATTTTCTAGTGGAACCGGAATGTATCCTCGGGCGGAGGGAGATCACACTTCGGAACCGCACCATTGGACAGGTGAAGGTGCAATGGAAGCACCTTAGTCTAGAGCAAGCCACCTGAGAATTGGAAAGTAAAATGCGAGATGCATATCCAATTTTGTTACAGGAGAATTCTGAGGATGAAGAATAAATAACATCGAGGACGATGTTATATTCTAAGGGGGTGTGTATGTCACATACCCCAATTTTGCAAAAATAATATTATCATATTTGATTTTATTTCAAGACAATATGTTAAATTTTATGCTAATTTGTAATTGATGACTCAACAGAGTCAAGGATGTTGAATGTAATTCTGAATGTTTTAATTATAAGTAAATAAAAGTGGAGACAACAGCTTGGGAGAGCTATTAAAAGAGTTTTTACTGGTAAAGTTGGTGGAGGAGACTGGTTGGAGAGCATATAGACAAGTGGAAACATCCTTAAACACTTCCAATGTTGCAGGTGGCAACCTCCCTTCATTTGGGGTCATGATCCCCCAAGAAAATGGGATCAGAGTAGGTGGCTCAATTAATGACAACTAACCCAAAAAGACCTAGACAATCTTAATAAAAATTCCCATTGAAGAGAACTGAGGCTGCTCATTCCAAGAAGATAATCATTTAGGTGAATGTACTTCAAAGGATTTCAATGGGAAGGGAATTGATGGAAGGTGTCTGAGGGGTAAACCACAGATAGTGATCTAGTGCATCTTTTCAGTTGAAGGATCTTCCTGTTGAGTGCAGAGTTATTACTGAGTCATTTGACTAGTATTTTGTTGCTTGCCCACCAGTTCTCAGCCAAGGAGACCAGGAACAGGCTCAGGGGTCCTGAAAAGACGTTGTTTGAGCGCTCTCTAGGAGTTGGTAGGGAGGAATGGCCTCCCAACGCTGTTGTTGTCCAGCTTAAACAGGTTCTATAGTCTTTTATTTACTGTGTTAAAATTTTATATCTGAGAATGAATGATTAATAGATGATTACATGTTTGTAGTGAACTGATAGAGCTTGTAATCCTTTAGTTATTTGGAATATTGAATGTGTATTTGATGAAAAATAATCCTAACCTATGTTTTTCCACGTCTGGAATGGACCAGACCGTACTATAGCACAGGAAGTATATTTTAAAATAGATGAAGGATATGATAGAAATCTGGTTTGAATAGAGTTATTATGTATTTCAAAATAATGGAATAATTTATTTCTGCAAATAGTTGTTTTCAAGAAAGATTATTAACCTGTCTAGTTAAGTTTATTGTTTAAACCAGACTGTTATAATAAGAATGCTAGCAAATAAATATTCATAATACTTTGTAGGTAGCAGGTTTATTTTCTTTAATATGTTGTTATAGTAAATAGGTTATTATTCTTATTCAAAACTTTATTCTGTAAAATGATACTATTAACCTGTAATAGAGGTAAAAGAATTAACTTAGATAAAGCACTCATTTATTTCTGTGAAGAAAGAACCAAGTTGTTTTACATAGTTTATTTATTTGTTCATACTGTTTAACTATATCTACAAATGTTCACATTTCAAGTAGGATAATACTAGCATAGTTATTTTTATAAATAAATTAACTACAACAATTTATAATATTGTAGCAAGGAAACAATAGCAAACCGATTTATATGTTTATTTAAATAAAATAGACTGAATGCAATGATAAATAACAATTAATAAATATTATTTATAAATGAACTTTTTCATTTAAATAATTTAAACAAAGTTACTTATAAAAGAAAGTACAGGGTCGAAACCCTCATAGTATTAGCATTGTAACTAATAATCAGTTAAGCAATAATCCAAGGTTCTGGATTATTTAGTATTATGAACAATAAAACAATTGCATATTATTACAGTCCTTTAAGGACAAAGGAATATAACATTGGAAATATAACCCTATATACCTGTAACAACAATTAAGTTAAAATTTATTATTGAACTAAAACCTAAAGAATAAAATAAAGAAATTATTTATACACAGGTCATCTACACGAAAAACCCTTGCTCGAATATTCGAGCTTGTAAACAAATTATTATAATAGGAAGGAATAACATAATAGGTTATAATAATACAATAATGCAAGATAAAAATTAAACAATAGAGATTTCTATTACATAGTCGAATAAGGGTATAAACCCTAGTATACAAAATTACTTTAAGAGCATAGAAATTAACTGAGTTCGAGCTCAAGAGAGATAATATCTATGCTTTAAGACTATACAGAGTATGGCTTGACAGGCCACAAAACCTTTTAACATAATAGTAAATAAAAACAAGTAAAAGCAACATTTACAAATCACGGCAGAAGCCGGAGTACCCTGCTAACAGCAAGGGTTTAACAAAAACTAAACAAGTAAACCGAAGAACAATAACCCATGAAGGGTCACTTGCAGGCCGTAACTTCCAACTAAAAACTGTCCCTGAAGGACTGAACAAGCTTGGAATGCCATTGGTTATCCAGGGCTTACCCGTAGTCAAAGTGACAGCCTGTACTCGATTGTGCTAGCTGCCCAGAGAGGTGTGAGTCGTTACCTATAAGAAGGAGAAACCACATTAATTAGAATATGCTTCATACTGTAAACGAAGTTAAGGTTAAAACTATTTTTATTTTATTTTTAAAAACAACAAATTCATACCTAGAAGTGAAGGTTATGTAGCCACTGAGAAACAGTAGCACCGCCACCTGCGAGACAAAGAGCCAAACCTTCATTATCCCATTGACAGAGACGATATAGATGCATGCACAGGCCACTGCTAGCAGCAGCAAGTAGAATTTGAGCAACGACCAAGCAAGAATTTGACAGCGGAGTGGGACTGTCACCACAATGCGAATCATAAGAATAGCACTCTCGAAACCCTACAATGAGGACAAAGTTGTAACAGTAGCAAACATATTTTTAAAACTACCCCTGCAGACAGGTCGAGGAGGAACGAACCAAAAACTACTCACAGGCCAGGCCGTAAGCTTAAGTCACGGATCTCTACAAACTCATGCAGAGGTAATCTCACAGTGCACAATGAGAGCCTGAGAACGAAGAAAGGGAACTGAACAATTTAAACTAGGATTCAAAGCTCGTTAATAAACTGTAGGGTAAGCATGGTGGCCATGGAAACAGTTGCAGAGCGGCTTGAAGGCCCGAGAACCACGGAGGAGAATGACAAAGAATAGGGTTACACAAACTCTTATACTTCCAACACTTGGCTGAGAAGGAAACACGTGGTCACTTAGATTATTAACCATGCAGTGGGTCAACGCTATAGTCCCTGCATGCAAATGATTTACAATGATTTATGTTATAATCTATGAACATTCACGCAAGTATTTTATTCATGCAAATAATTATAATGTTCCACGATCTTGTTTATATGTCAACCTACGGTGGCTTGGGCTTAGAACCATTAACCCTCAGATTGTTGACAAGTTAAACACATAATCATCATATAGTTCAGAACTATGATGATTGCATACCAATGTTTTATAAAATAAAAACCTTACCCATAAACAATATGATGGAGTGGTCTAATGCCTCATTCTTTTACAATATCAAAGTTATAACGTGACTTTATAATTACCATGTCTATCCATAATAAGCTTTGCGTTGACCTAGCAATCGATGCAACCTTATAAAGTATATTATTGCTCAAAGTAATTTATGCATGAAAGCTTTAGTTCATCGCTAACCGTTTATCCAATTCATTATAGCATCGATGTTACGTTATGATTATTGGTAAGCCTTGTGCATATCGTAAACTTTGTTTATGGAGAACTTATATGATACTTTGGGAAATACCAAGTAAAAGGCTATTTAAGCACCTAGCAAAACTATGATATTCATTATAAACTATGAGATTCAATATGAAGTATTCCTAATAGTCTATGCATGGCTAATCATGTTGCTACAACTTTTATGTTGTGACTTTATAAATTTACACAACATAGTTTAACTAGAATCATGAACTTTATAAATTTTACTGGTTTCTAACCAGAATTACTGGTATTTATGGATATCTTATAAACAAGATAGTTTTTGTGCTAGCGAGTATCATAGGAAATCATAAATTCAGTGGGTGGCAAAAACTAGGATGTTGGCTATGTGTTATATGGAATCACTTTTATAAATTCTTTACATAGCTCAGATCAATGGAAGTTTAATAAATTTTAGTTATTTTACTCAACCATGGCATGTACTATTAGTTTCACCATGCTTTTGATTAGTAACATAATTTTAGAACTACCTAGTGCTTACATGACGTAGTAAATCAATCTTTCTTGAAGACTTTGATCTCAATAAACTGTTTGTGGTTAGTAGCTCAATTCAAGAGAAGTATTATAGAAAAATAGGAAACTAAAGTGGAACAATCCCACTAGATTCTAAGTCCTTAGGACCACATGTTTCACTGTAATGTTTAGAACCTTACATGCAGTAATCTTCATTACAGAAGAGGAATATCAAGCAGTTGGTTATACTATTACTATAAGTTGATAATGTATAATACTGATAGAACAATCATTATAGCATTACAGGTTATGCACTCTAAGTGAAAATAACTTACAAAAATATCACAAGTTGTGAATCAAGAAAATTCTTTACTGTTGCTACTTACATTTAAGAAAGAACTCATTTACAAGTATTTCGTTTACAAGAATAATTGAGGGAAACAAAACTACTTGTTTTACCTCATAGAAGTAGCTTGATATATAACAACTTATTTACTAAGCTATTTATTTTGCAAATAGAAATATAGTTGGATGCTTTATGGAATTAAAGGCGTTACTCGATCATTCATACATGTAAAACCTGTAAGAACAAGTAATCTTTTTGCGTTAGCTTAAACGCTATGTAAGCCTTGAAATCCAAAGATAGTTCCACCTACTTGTCGCAAATTAAAACTCATTAGCAAAACTGAAAGAAGAAATATTGCACAAGTTAACCTAACCTTGTATCAAAAAGTAGAATGCCGAGTTAACTTAATGAAGATTATGTATAAAGTAATCTAGTAACTATTTCTTTTGTAGATAACTGTTAGCTGTTAGTAAACCGCATTGTCAGCATTTTATGTTTTTCAAAATTTTAAATTTTTGTGAAAATTTGGGGTTTTCACAAGGGTTATGTAATATTTCACAAAAATCATGCAAGTGATATTGAATGTCCAAAATGTAAAGAAACGAGGTATAGAACAGGGTTGAAATCAAATTCAACGTCTAGAAAGGTTCTTTTCCACTTTCCAGTAATACCACCATTGCTTCGAATGTATATATGTCAAGACACTGCTAAGCTTATGCAATGCCATTCCCAAAATAAGAGCACCAATGGAAAACAACGACTTGTGGTTGATTCAAAGATGTGGATGGAAATTGACAACAAATGGCCTGATTTTTCCTAAGATCCTTGTAATATAAGGTTGGGTTTAGGTCTAGATGGGGTGAATTCATTCTTAGAACATAGTACTAAATGGTCAACTTGGACAATGTTTTTGATAAATTATAACTTGCCTCCATGGTTAACAACCAAACCATTTTTCTTGATGTTGTCATTGATTATACCATGAAAGAGAAGTGTGACTTCATATACAATTGATGTTTATTTAGAGCCATTATTTGATGAGCTAGTGGAATTGTGGAAAGGAATTGAAGCAATTCATGTTTCAAGGGACAATGATTCAATCTAGTTCAATTTAAGAGCTTCTTTTTTGTTTACGATTCACTATCTTCCTGCATATGACACAATGACTAGTCTCAGTGTTCATTGATACCATGGATGTCTAACTTGCATCTTTAAGGTTTTTGTGAGGCACTCAAGTAGGTTACGTAAGCGTATTTATTGTGGAAATTGTGCTTAATTTAAAATGGAGTATCCATATCATTGACAAAAAGTCACGTTTAAATGGTTAGGAAGAGAATCATGAAGCACCAATGGAAATAACAAGTGATTACATTATTCAAAATGGAGAAAAAAAGAATGCAATTTACTGAAAATGGTGTCATTCCTAGTAGTAAAAATGATCAAATTAATGATAGTGGTGTAAAAAGATTATGTATATTTTATATTTTTCCATAATTTAAGAATACAACCATTAGGAATATTGTTGACTTTATGCATACTGAGAAAAATTTAGCTTTTACTATTATAGAAACTCTTTTTTGTGCATATGATACAATGTCGTCATTCCTAGACCTTCAAGATCTAAAGATTCGTTGAAATCTTTGGGTTGAAAAATATGGTGATGGAAAATATATAAAACCTATTGCGCCTTATGTGTGAACAAAGGAACAACGTGCATAATTCTTAATGTTGATGTCTTAGACTCAATTTCCCACTGGATATGTGAGTAGTAATATTAGAAGGAAAATTGACAATAATGGCTTAAGAGGCCTCAAGACCCATGACTATCATGTCATAATCGAGGATATTTTACCTATTGTGTTCATATGGAAATTTGGAAAAGGGTCCAATATTGGAAATTATAAGGTTGGGCCTAATATTAAAGAGAATGAGTTTGCAAGTATTAGATCCTTCAAACTTTTGATAATTTGAGGGGATATGTTGTTGAAGTCCTTTGCTTATTGGAATGAGAATTTGCACCAACAATATTTAATATTCTATGCATATTCTTATACATATAGCATATGAACTAGAGAATTGATGCCTATTAAGAATGAGATGGATGTATCTTGCAGAATGATATATGAAGGTCCTAAAAATGTTTGTTCGTAACAAGGAAAAACTAGAAGGTACCATGTGTGAGGGATTTTCAATGTAGCAAACCATATGATTTTGCACAAAATTTATGAAGGATTTTAGTAATGTCCATCGACGTGTGTGGGATGATGAAGAAGAGGAGAGAGTTGCAGGTGAATTATTAAAAGGAAATGAACATCACTTCATGATATCAAATGAGGAAAGAATTGTGACACATGCCTATGTTCTTCAAAACATATCCTCACTCGATAAGTGGGGCAAGTGAAATATTGTTTACATGATTATTTTTTTATTTAATTTCATATAATAGTTAAGTTATTACCGTTCTTACTATCTTGTATGTTCATATTCTATTTAGAAAATATGAAGAATAGATTCGAGCAGGGATGTGTCCATCTCGAAAGTGTACACTTACATATTTGAATATTGGAGATGGTTCTTTTCCAAACTTTGATGATTGGATTGTTGATGCGATTAGTGATGCATGATAATAAGGTCAAGATATAACTATTAAGGAAATTGAACTTTCACGATTCCCAAATATATTAGCTACTTCATTCAATGCAATGTGGGCCTACAATAGTCATTTAAGAGTGGGAAAAAAGGACATAGTAAAGGAAAATTGTGATTGTATTAAAAGTATTGAATTTCATCATGGCACTGAAAATAAACTTATGTTGGATTCATACAAGAAATTATTCAAGTTGATTATGGCGAGACTAGTCCCATATTGTTAAAATGTAAATGGGTCAAACCATTTGCAATACAATGTGATGAGTATGAATATTATGTGCAAGTACACATCAAATTTTATCAAATATTAATGATCCATATGCCCCCCCTCCTTCAAATTACCCAAACAGTTCTAATTGATGATGTAACAAGCCCATGATGGTCATATGTCATTTAAGTAGAGTTTCATTTAAAAAGGAAAATCATGGAAAATGTTGATAAAATGGTTGATGGGAAATGTAATAGTTTGCAAGAAACATTCGAAGAAGAAGCTAAAGATGACAATAGAGTTGTATTTGAAGAAGAAACTTTCATTCCCAATGAAGAGACTAAGACAAAGAATGTAACACATGGTCATGAAAATCTATTGTATGAGGATGATGAATACAATGAAATAGATGCTTACATGAGTTATTACAATTGTGATCTTGATGGAAATGAAAATCATGATGATGATGATTTGTCACCTTAAGCTTATAAAATAAATTTCACCATGAAACTTGGTTTTATTGTTTTGGCCATGGGATTATCCAATTGTTGTATTAAACTCCGTGGTAAACTTTGTATGGATTTTATTGATTTGGCCATGGGATTATCCAAATACTTGTTTTCAATACTATGCAATGTTTCGAATATGATCTCTTTTTGTTCCTTATTGTCAAATTCTATCTGATGATGATTTGTCACCTTAATCTTATAGAATACATTTTCACTATGAAAATTGGATTTTATTGTTTTGGCCATGGGATTAGCAAATTGTTGTGTTAAAATTTGTATGGATTTTATTGGGTTGTCCATGGGATTAGCCAAATACTTGTTTTTCAGTATTGTGACATGTTTCAAATATGATTTCCTTCTGTTCCTTACTGTCAAATTATGTCTGATGATGATTTGTCACCTTAAACTTATAGAATAAATTTTCACTATGAAAATTGGATTTTATTGTTTTGGCCATGGGATTATCCCATTGTTGTATTAAACTCTGTGCTAAAATTTGTATGGATTTTATTGTTTTAGCCATGGGATTAGCCAAATACTTGTTTTCAATATTGTGCGATGTTTCAAATATGATTGCCTTTGTTCCTTAATTTCAAATTATGTCTGAGAAATGCCATCAATGGGTGTATTTGACTTTTAGTGTTAACAAAAGATGGAAGGATTATGCTTTGATTGTATGCCATCATTATGGAAAAACATATATAGGTTGCATTAAACAATACTTTTAGATACAATATTTGGTAATATGTGGAATGCACATTTTTAATAAATGTTACAATGAGATACAAATGTGCATGTCCAATTCACAAACCCTGAAATTGACTACGTTGCATATTGACCTTCATTTCAATGTTATATTAGAAGTACACTATGCCAATCTCAAATGACCTCACACATTTATACATTGTATAGAACCATATCATATGCAAGGAAGGGTGTTCTACTCATTCTTATTAGTTATAACATGTGATTATATAATCGAGATATTTTACAGTCTTTGCTTGTCCATGTACTAATGATGTTTTTTATGGGAAATGTTGGACATAAAGGATATGAAGAATAAGAGGTCGAAACATAAAATTGACCCAACCAATGATGAAAATGTTCTACAATATGAGAATGTCGTAAAGAACGGATCACAAGAAATGAATAATATCTATCATCTCTTGGTTTGGGAAATAAGTAAGTAGTTATTCCTTGTACCTTTTCACTTCTATGAATATCTCATGAAAGTTGTAAATAATATATTTCATGATGTATTCTATATATGCTTTTGATTCTCATTTGATATATTTTTTTGTTTTATAGAGAGAAGTTTGATTATAGAGAATAAGAGCATAAGAGAAATCCAATTAAAGGCACATCATCGCCAACTCATGGTTTGACAAATCAGTAAGTAGTTATTCCTCATACATTTTCACTTCTATGCACATTATATGATAGTTGTATATAGTGTATTTTATGATGTAGGCCATATATGCATTTGATTCTAATTTATTAAGTTTTTGTTTTTTTTATAGGGAAAAGTTGGATTCCACACAAAATGAGCATAATCAAAATACAAGCAAAGGCACATTGTCGGAAGCTAGTAGAAGCCTACGCCTTGGTGGATCAATACATGGAGATGATACTGAAAATACTAATGATCAACTTCCTAATATTTCACATGATCATGTCCAAGATATTACTCATGAAAGAATGGTACATAGTGGATATTCAGGTTTGCGAGAGCTTTATTTAAAATTAAAACAAATATTTGAAGGAACGTCTGAGCATATTGGTGACATAGCTAGTGCCACATGATGTGGTAAATGAGGAACCAATTAGGGATTCAACTTCCACAGAAAAAACACCTGTAGTTTCCACAAATACGAGTGCTCAGCTGTCATCACCTAGTCTTGATTTTGAAGCTTTATCACCTTTGGTAAAAAGACGAAGAATTAGTCAAGGCTTGTATAGGAGCACACAAAAGGAATCCAAAGAAAGAAAATTCGAAGGAAAGAAAAATTATTTTGTTGAGGTAATAGATGGTGAACTTACTGGCCCAAATGCTTCAAGGTGGCCCTTAGAGTTGGGCACAAGAATAAGGTCTTATTCGAGTGTCACAAAAACCAATTTTGCAGATCAAGATCCAAGAAATGTGGATTGAGTGATCCAACAAATGGAAAATGCATTTGAGACTGTAGATGGAAATATTTCCACCAAATACTACAAGCAGAGAATGAGAAAAATGATTAATAATTTTAGGCATAAATGTAGACAATCATTTTTGGATCTAAAAGATAGGGAGAGCACCTTCACTCCCAAACAATGGGAAGATTTGAAGGAAAGTATGTGTGGTGAAGCATGGTTAGAAAAGAGTACAAAAGGGAAGAAATCAAGAGATAATGTGAAGGTTGTATTTATTTTGGGTTGGGGTGGGTTCTTAGCCAAAGAACACATGTTTGTGAGTATACAGATGTTTTGTTGAATACATTGTGTATGTTTTTTTTGTAAGTACATTGTGTTATGCATTTTTATTTGTGTATATATAATCCAACTAATTGTGTGTTGACAATTATTTATAGGCTCATGGAGCTAAGAAAGAATTGGTTTGACTGTATTTCCAGACTTTGAAAATTATAAACATAAACATGTGGCAAAAAATCCGATAGGAACATTCACCTATTGTAGTCGAGGAAAGAAAAAATATTGGAACCACATTTATTGTTGAAAACCATAATGGGTTACCAAAGACAATGTCAACCATAGCCTCCTCCATTCAACCTATTATTGCTGTAGATAATAATAAGGTATTTCAAAGTGATTCAAATGAGGTAATATTATGATCATTCCTCGACAAACATTTCTTCACTTGAATTTTAAATATGCTGATGTTTAATTTGGTTCAATTTCCCTTCACTCAGGAAGCCTCTTTTTCTTTTAATTGCAATGCTTATCAATCACATGAGAAATCTATAAATCATGGTGGCCAAAGAATTTAGAAAGACTAAAAAAATGTTGACCAACATGCAACAAAAGTTTGTACTAAATTAGTAGTGGTTTCTTATTTTTAGTGTTATAATGTTATACTTACTATTTTTTTGCTTTATTATTGTGTTCTAATGTTATATTTGATTTGTGCATGATGGAATCACATACAAGATATAATTAAAGTAAAAACTGTAGTCTTGGAAACTCAAAAATATCATAGCATTTATGCACTTCAATATTTCCAATCAGTGCCAATTCCTATTGGTCTTTCAAATATTGACTCAGTGAGTGCATATAATAATTTTGTTATATAAATAACTGTGCATTTTTTGGAATTTAATTGTAATATTTTTTTTAATATATTTATGTATAGTTTTTACGTTTTTGACAGTGTCCATTAACTCAAAAAGGGAAAGAAGAATTCTAGGTAGGTGAGAAATTGAACATATTGGATCCATATGACGGTGCTATTGCTGGCACTTGACGCGTTCAGTCACTTTCTATGATCCATGGAGTGGCACTTGGTCCTGAAGATGTCAATGTAAACGTCATTTATTTATCAAGTAACATGCCCCTTGCGTATGAAGATACAATTTATCTATGCAAACGTTTGAAGGATATGGAAAGTAGTTTCATTAGGTGGCCAAAGAAGTATTTGGGAAAATACTACTAGTGTTGCATTAATGTTGTCAAGAACTTGTACTGGATTGTTTTATGAATCAGTTGCAAATTTTTTGTCTACTTTACATAGTATTTAGACCATTTAAACTAAGACTATTGTATTGTTTTATGAACCAGTTGCAAACTTTTTGTCTACTTTACATAGTATTTAGACCATTTAAATTAGTAAGACCTATTTTCTTGACAAGTGCACCTTTTTGTTTTGAGTTCTATAATGTTTATGCTAGTTGATTTTGAGTGAAGTAATTGTATATTTGTTCTAATTTTTTTAAGTAGTATACCTTAAAGTTTGTGCGCAAGAATTGTGTTGATTATTAAATAAAATCTCTAGTCTGGTTGCTGTACATACCCCATCTATAGGTTGAGTTATAATATGTAGGTTGAGTTGTAAGCTGTAATTATTGCATTGGAAAAATCATTTCACCTATATATAATATTATAGAAGCAGAAATATTAAAGGCCCAATGTTCAATTTACCCACATTAGGCATACAAAATGGACCAATGAATGTGGTTCCTTGAGGTAAGTAAGATTGCTTCCATTTTCTTCAGTGTTGGATAGTTGAGGATGGTGCATCATGAGCACAAACTGAAGATATATAAAACTATACTCCACTATGCATACCATATGATGCATGTAGTTTGCTAGCATTTGTTCCTAGCTTCTAAAGTGGGATATCATATGGAAAACTGTGTAATTATTTTGCTAACATTGTTTTTTGAGTACATGGATATTGATAGTTCTCTCTCCCTTTACTTTTTTTACTAGGGGAATCAAAAACTCAGGACGAGGCCGGTACTCACGTGACATGGGGTCCAGGGACCCAATCCCGCTAACGTTATACCCCTAGGTGCATCCGTAGAGCCCAAACTATGGTGCATGGGTAAGTTTAAGGGGGATTTGAACACGAGACCTTCCATTTACAACCATATACAACATTCCAACTTTACCACTTGCTCCGCTGCCCCATGAGTTCTCTCTCCCTTTACTTTTGATAATTATGCATCTTGTTGTTAATATTTTGGGAATTCTATGTATTTGTACATGCGATCTTTTTCTTTGAACTAGGTCTATGTAGTTCTATGGATTAAAATAAATAACAATCAAGCCCCTTGTGTTGGATTAGAAAATCATTTCTCCAACATTGTTGTGAGAGAAGTTAATACTCATTATCAGATGATAGAAGCATAATGTTTTGTTCATATTACCTTTCCTACTAACATTAGGCATGAGTTATAATTAGTTTAAATGGACCATTCAATGGTTGTGAGAAAAAGAAATCCAAGTTTGTAGGTTGTTTTATGCAATAGTTAAAATCAAGGTGATTTGTACTGCCTTGTGAAAAATTGTAGACAAATTATTCATGGAGATTGAATGTGATGAGAAACAGTCTTCATAAAGGCAGCTAGTGAAGCAAGGCACAGAGGTTGTGAGTGGAATTACCTAGTTTTCTTATTGTTTACATAGTTTTATTATGGTGTTGGGTTTTTGTATTATTTTTTATTTCACATTTGTATTGTTTGTATGCAGAGAATATTTGAATTAATCTTTTTGGGAAGAAAGCCAATATTAAGGAGCGTTTATCCAAGAAGTAGAATCATCCCATTTTGGAATCAAAGTTGACCTCAAAACACCTTGAGGTCAATAATGCTTCCATTTTCATCATTGTTGGATTGTTAAGGATGGTGCATCATGAGAAAAAACTGAAGTTATATATAACTATACTCCACTATGCATACCATGGGACGCATGTATTTTGTTGGCACTTGTTCCGATATTCTAGAGTGGGATATCATGTGGAAAATTGTAGAATTATTTTGTTAACAGTGTTTTTTGAGTACATGGATATTGGTAGTTATCTCTCCCTTTACTTTTGATAAGCATGAATCTTGTTGTTAATATTTTGGAAATTTAATGTACTTGTACATGCCATCTCGTTCTTTGAACTAGGTTTATGTAGGTCTATGGATTAAAAGCATTAACAATTAAGTCCCTTGTGTTTGAAAGATGCAAAAATATGCACATTTTGTGTTTAGAGGCTTGGAAATAGTTCTCAATTAATGTGATGCACACATTGAATAATATTTGGCTTGTCTTTTATGGTTAGCATATTAAACTTATATCCTTCCAATAAGTGATGCTACATGGAAATGAATATTTGATATTGTATATTATGATTTTTTTGAAATAGGACATGATTGAATTTATCCTTGGTTTCACATCTACATTGCCAGAAGATAACACTTTGGATTTATATGTTATGGAGACTCAACGTTGTTGTCAAGGCATTCTTCATTCTTCTAGTAGGAATGTTGTAAGTTGGCCTTATTATTAACTGTTTAATATGGGATATTGTTACAGAGAGAAATTCCTATGGCTTGGGGTACCACAACAGACAACTAGACTCCAGAAATCAATCTTTCCCAATATGCAATAGAAATAAAAACATCTAACACTAAAGGATCGAACCTCGTACCTTATTCTGGACGGTTGAAGTAGATCCCCGTTGAGCTTTCCAATCTTCATCTTGAATTGTTATAGCACGTCCTCAACAACAAGCAAACAATACAAGCATACTATATTTCATGGTGTTAGATCTATTCTAGCATATATAATCAATAATGTATAAGCATTTGACATATTCCAATGGATACAATATTCATTCAAATACACATTACTGGACAGGAAAATATATTTCTATTAATATAAATCATAGATTACAAGTGACAACCTCTGACGGCATGTCTGCGAACCGGAGAAATTGAATCCCCCACTTGGGCCTCCACCACCTCAATCCTCCATCACTTCGATAGCAAGCTTACTAGCAAAAGGCAATCTTGGGAAGAACACAACAGTGCTCCAAGGGACAAAGGGATGCAAACTCAAGCATAAGTTCTGGCAACAATGGACTATAGTTTCGTTACTCTCAATTCTCTCTTATCTCTTTCTCCCCTTCAATGTACCAAGGGGTTCCTTATATAGCTTCACAAGAGATACTGAAAGGTCGAATCCGTGCGATATCAAGGCATATGGAAGGCCAGGAGTCATATGAGTCGGATCCAAGTCAAGGAACGCTCCAAAAAGTTTTGGATTATGCACACATCCCGATGTATGCGACTATAAAGGGAATATCCGCATATGTATGCGGTTATCGGGGGAAAAGCCGCGTATATCACTTTTCTTATGTTTTTAGGGATGGTTAATGATACATCAAAAGACAAAAAGTGGTCCATAGGGGCTAATGAGTCTGCAGCGGGACAAGGGAAGGCCATACAATGTGTGATTCACCTAGTGTGGTGAAATCCGCTGTAACAGATGCCCCATAATGTATGAGATCAGAGGGGTTATACGATGGCCGAAATGCATTATAAGTCCATCCCAGAAGTGGAGTGATGAAGGTACCCAAATGGAAGACCAGCCACCCAATCAACATAGTACAATAATACAACTCTGCATATAACTGCAAATACATATAGCAGTCCCGGATACATAAGAGTACAATGGCCATGAATAGGCATGAAACATGATAACATAGATGTGGTCATTGCCACGTACAATATACATAAATCAGAATCTCCATGATGAAGATATACAAAGGACCATGATCTCCACAAAGGCTGAAGATATACAATAGATCAAGATCTCCATAGTGGCTGGAAATGTCTGACATATACTGGAACAAGTCACGAGAGCTGAAATCTCATGAACACTAGCACGATCAAGGAGGTAGCATATAATGGATGCCACCAATCTAGAAGGTATTCTACACACACCACTACGAGTACATGTCCTACTATGCGAATAGAGGTGTCGAGGTCAAACATAGTAGTCCATCGTCTGATTACCGGTCATTGATGTATACCGTTAACAGACGCGAGATCACCCACCGATAATGAAAATGGGAATCAAGGTACTAGAGTGCAAACTAACAAGTGTGAATAAATGTGTTGAGGTCGAACACTTGAGATAATCCATCGATCAGGGGACACTGATGTATTCCCAAAAACTGTCGATGGTGAGAGAACCTGCCACTGATGACTGCAAGTCTCAAGGCACTCAAAATGACTCTAGACTCCAATCCCAGAATAAATGATCTGAAGTCGATGGGATGAAATCCGCTGGAAGGAGGGCATTAGGGCATCCCCCATCATCCAACACGAGGTACTCAGCAAGGCTATATAATGTGGAAGAGCTCGATCATAAGGTGCACGAGCCAGTAACTGTACTGGGAATGGCCGACATGCAAAGTCAAGATAACTGAGGAATGGCTGACTCAGGTTTCAACTTCCTTCGAACAAGAGAATAACGGCGTATGGTGACTGAATGAAGGCATCATAGACTCGATATACAAACTGGGACATCTCTATGACGCAGGAGGCATCAATAGAGGCTCTGTAGGGACTGGAAGCTTAACCAGTCGGTGGAGATAAAACTCAGATAAACGAGTATAGCTCCTAAAGTCAAACTATAACCCAACCAATGGATGTGATATACAGTGCTTTGTTCGAAGGCGACACGACTCGACAGCTGCCAAAGATAATATCTTTTCTTGTCTGGCTTTTTGGTTTTTTGATTTTTTTGGTCTTTTTTCAGTTATTTGAAAAGCTTGAAAAAAGAATAAACTAGCTTTATAGTTACAAACTAGGAGGATATGAGTGTCATGAGGGAAAACAAACTAGTTCCAAGCAGTGGAACATACCTATGCTCAATGCAAGGATACATGTGTAGGATATCGACACTCGGGGGAAAATCCCCTCCCGGAAAAAAGGGAATCAAGCTGCAAAGGATATAAAGAAAGGCTCTGCATGGCTAGACATGAGACAAGCTCGGGCTATATGGCTAAAACGCAATGTCAGGGGAGCCGACATAAAGCTCAATAAGACAGGAAAAGATCATGATAATGCATCCACAACTTGATACAAGGGAGTCCGGGGGGTCACGGCCAGCATAAGATCAAGAGGAGTATGAGGCTCTTGCTAAATGTCATGGCAATACTATACAACGGACTCCCACACCCTAAAGGGGAAAACATCGGCATGGGCACCAAATGCAAATAAGGCGCTAACTAGGGTACCCATGTAAGGTGAGGCTCTACCACTCATATCATGCCACTTCTATAGCAGCAAGAAGGTTCCGTGACATAATAGAGTGGGTTCGTACCTAAGGATATAGTGACATGGTCATAAGGTCATGCAAAACGCAAATGGTGGTGAACCTAACCTATATGCCAGTGTAGACATTATACCTGATAGGAACGAACGGGNCTAGCGCACAAAGAGCACACTCCTAAGAAAATCTACAGCCAAAATACAAGCAAACCACGGGGAGGATATGTGAGCTCCCGAATGCAGTAGGTATGTCTCACCTGGGAGAGGCTTGAAACTCCCATACACTACAAGTGGAGGTACGTAACCAATTATAGTGGCCCTCAGCTTCAACGCGTAAAGCGACTGTGCTGTCCGACCCCAACCTGGCCGGGACACATGCAGAATAACCTCTACACGTACCCCCTCGATATCCTAGGTAAGGTCACTAAGGTTACCTCAATATAATCAACGCTCAGGCCGACAGTCGCAGGCGGGATTGACCGTATGGGCAGGGTAGAAAAGCCCGAAACTCCCGAAAGAGCCCCCAGATACGAATACAATCTTGGCTATATCGCCGATGCTACACAGTTCTCGACCAGGGGTTATCCCAATCAACAACCGCTCACACTGCCTAGTGCTTGACTCCCTTTTGAGAGGAGCTTCCTGAGAACGCTGGTTATACCAAGGATTTCACACACTCCCTGGACAGACACCTAGTTGTTGTCGTTTAGTGATCTTGGAGAATTAACTTTCAATGAACTATTCCAAGATCCTAAAACCTAAGCTTGTTGGCGCACCCTAGAAAAGAAAAGAGTGTAATTCATTTTAATTTAGCGTTGATCTTAATTGGCTGTAATTACTCAAAGGGAAATGGCCGTGCAACTAAT
>LPNX010112722.1:808661-852308 GCA_001517045.1 Pseudotsuga menziesii | reverse complement strand
CACAACCCACCCAGCAACTTCCCCCAACATCAAACTCACCAAAAGGGAGGATGTACGCGACTGTATAAAGAACAGCTACGTATGTACGCGACTTTAGGCCAAAAACCCGCATGGAAAGGCACATATACGCGACTTTTGGCCAAAAACCCGCATGGGAAGGCCCATATACGCGACTTTTGGCCAAAAACCTGCGTGGAAAAAAGGATTTTAGTCTAAAATCTACGTGTATACGCGACTTTTGGCCAAAAATCCGCATATGTATGCGACTGTTGGCCAAAAACCTGCGTATACAGAGAAGGCAGTGGTAAAAAGCAGGCCAAGGGTCAAACAAATAAAGGGGAGTGTCAATGGATGAACATACTATACAATGCAACACAGAAACAAGGAGAAATAGAGAGCAAATCAATAATATCAAGACCATTGTGCCCGTAAACCCCAAAATAAAAACAAGGGACATTCCCAGCGGAGTCGCCAATTCTGTTATGGAGAGAAATTCCTATGGATTGGGGTACCACAACATACAGCTAGACTCCAGAAATCAATCTTTCCCAATATGCAATAGAAATAAAAACATCTAACACTAAAGGATCGAACCTCGTACCTTATTCTGAACGGTTGAAGTAGATCCCCGTTGAGCTTTCCAATCTTCAGCTTGAATTGTTATAGCACGTCCTCAACAACAAGCAAACAATACAAGCATACTATATTTCATGGTGTTAGATCTATTCTAGCATATATAATCAATAATGTATAAGCATTTGACATATTCCAATGGATACAATATTCATTCAAATACACATTACTGGACAGGAAAATATATTTCTATTAATATAAATCAGAGATTACAAGTGACAACCTCTGATAGCACGTCTGCGAACCGGAGAAACTGAATGCCCCACTTGGGCCTCCACCACCTCAATCCTCCATCACTTCGATAGCAAGCTTACTAGCAAAAGGAAAGCTTGGGAAGAACACAACAGTGCTCCAAGGGACAAATGGATGCAGACTCAAGCATAAGTTCTGGCAACAATGGACTATAGTTTCGTTACTCTCAATTCTCTCTTATCTCTTTCTCCCCTTCAATGTACCAAGGGGTTCCTTATATAGCTTCACAAGGGATACTGAAAGGTCGAATCCATGCGATCTCAAGGCATATGGAAGGCCAGGAGTCATATGAGTCGGATTCAAGTCAAGGAATGCTCCAAAAAGTTTTGAATTATGCACACATCCCGATGTACGCGACTATAAAGGGAATATCCGTGTATGTACGCGGTTATCATGGAAAAAGCCGCGTATATCACTTTTCTTATGTTTTTAGGGATGGTCAAGGATACATCAAAAGACAAAAAGTGGTCCATAGGGGCTAATGAGTCTGCAGCAGGACAGGGGAAGGCCATACAATGTGTGATTCACCTAGTGTGGTGAAATCCGCTGTAACAGATATACCTTTATTTTTTAGAAATGATTCTTATATTTACAAGGAAATATTCACATCTGCACCCACAGAGGATTTTGAACCTGACTCTCCACATTAAAACAAGCCCGACCACTTTGTTGCTTACTATTAGACCACACTTAGGTGGGTATATGATAGTTTTTCAAAGGCTAACAATGTGTTGTTCTTATTTTTTTATGACATGGTAATTGCATTTATTATTTGGTGGAGGTTATTAGTTCTTGATATTTTATTCCATTGGATTGCAAATGGAAAGAGTACTTTCTTCTTACAAAAAATCATCTAAGCATTGGTCAACTACACAGAATAAGCTTGGCCAAGGTAAACCTACGTTCCTTGAAAAAAAATCCAGTAATTGTATCTATTATTTTGTTAGCACTCAATTTCTTACCAATTTCTTTACCATAACATGTTGCATGGAAGATGCAACCTCCAATACATATCTTCTATTGGTCCCTCAAAACTCCGCAACATTGATTTTCACACTTTCTTTAAAAATCTCCACTCACGATAGATTTAACACTTTCACTATTGTGTGTTGCACTATAAAAAAGGACTTCTCAAAGAAATTTTTTAAGTGTTTGTCCCTTTAAATCGTCCATTTATGAAGGTTTGATAGTCCAGTCAATGCTTCCAGCATTCAACCCATGTAACTTTTAAGTTGAGAAACTCAACTAGATAAATTAACTAAACTATCAACCTGTTTGTTTGGAAGTATAGTCTTCTACTTTGATATTATTTTGTCATTTTTGGAGTAGAAATGAGACATAAAACATGTTGGACGTGGAAATTCTCTTCAGTTATATTTTTGTCGAAATTCTATTTGGAGAAATGGAGAGGAATTGAAGTGTAGATTTTCTATCCGGGATTTGTTGTTTCATATTTTGTTTGTTGATATTTAAAATTTAGTTTTCTTTAGAATGTATGTGCTTCAGTTTGGTTGACTATGTTGGTATATGTTCTATTTCCAAGCTGCATTCCCAAGCCTTGACATTGACAACTTTAACAGGAGTTGTCATTGTTGAATACTATGAACATAGGTAAGGAGATAAGGTAAAAATATATGAAAACATATTTAGCATAAGGCATGATAGGTTTACACATATTTTAGACTACATTGAAGTATACGGAGCACTGAAAATGTGCAGGTAACAAGTCATTTTCGAATATATACATTCTCAAGTAATTGGACTAGTAATGTTGGGTTTGAGTTTCACTTCCAAGTTAATTTTTTGCACGGATTTTAATGATTTGAACTTACATGAAAATGCGGAGAGTAGTACACAACAAATGAAGAATCAATCTAATTTCCAGAATTCAGTTGTTGAGTGTACAACATACAAATCTGTAAGTAGAACAATTTCACATAAGATTACAATATCATTTAAGTAGAACAATTTCACATAAGATTACAATATCATTCAAAAATATTATATTGTTGCGTTTATCTTAGGAGATCTCTCCATTTATTGAAGGATTCATTAGCATTCGAATTCACCTTCACCTTCGTACTAAGACATTGGCGTCTTCCTTACCACAAGAAAACTTTGCTTTCCATCTTCTTATTTTGATTCAAACTTTATCGAGATGTGCAAACAATTGGAACCACCTTTGCTTATTTTTCTTCTTATTAAAACACCACTTATACTCCCCCTACTACTTTTACTGATATTTTATTGAAGGAGAGAAATATAATCATTAGTCTGGCATTTAAATGTGCATTAATATTGATCATTATATGTAACTTGCACATTGTATATAATATAGAGGACAACATGTACCTTAATCCTATGTATCCTAAGACAGACTATGATCTCCTATGTACCTTCATTTATATGTACTCTCCATTATCAATTCTATTACCCATTTTAATCCAGCAATTAACCATTGTACACTCTTAGTGAAATCTCATCTTTATAGGTATATTTCCATCTTCATGGTGCATGTATGAACCAATATTTTACTTTTATATTTTTCATTTGAACTTTGTATATTGGAGTTATCCTATATTGCTAGAAAATATTAATTTTTTTCCTTCTTTCCTTCTTTCTGTAGTTACCAAGATCATGTGAGTGCAACCCTGGTACTTGGTGGTGTGGATTGTATGAGACCAAATTTTCATATAGTGAGAGACTTATGAACAATGAATTTTGGACTTATGGGGTCTTGAATATTTATGTCATGTTCTTACTTATATTAAGTGTGAGCATATATATATCATACTTCTCATAGAGTTCTATGCTTCTTGTGATGTAGATTTGTCCCCATGAAACAATTTCCACTTTACCTTATTCTACAATGGGTTCTATTTCCCTTGCTACGATGGCTATGTTTTAATCAAGACACCAAGAAGGCATGGTTGTAAGTTCTAACACTTATTATGTTTTTCTTTAGCTACTGTAGCTTAATTTGTTATAAGGGTTTCTGGCTCTCTTGTCGCTATGGATATGTTTGAATCAAGATACATAAAAGAATGGATTTAAGTTATGAAGCTTATTATATTTAAATATTTAGTTTATTGAATCTCAATTATTTTGTTTAGATATGAATGGCATCAAATTTTGAATTGCAATGCCTGAACTATGGGATTGTTTGTTACATATAGATATGAGCTATATTATGACATTTCTAAAATAATATTACTAGTTGATGACTAATCAAGATACAATGAATACATGACTTTAAGTCCTGAAGCTTATAATGTTTTATCTTTTGTTTACTACAACTCAAACCTTTTGATTTGTGTTGATTAATATTAAATATTGAATAATTGTGTGTGTCCTTTGGGGATGTTTATATATGTATACATTATCTATTAATGGTCAGTATAAAGCTTCACTTAATATTTTAGCATTCATGTATTATTGCAAGACCAACTAACATTCATGTGTTCACATTTTGATGCATTCCACTCAAATTAGAATGCATTTTCAGAGTAAGAGGTGGTGAAAAGGACTTTGAATGGAATACTGTAACGGATTCCTTTCTTCAAAGCCACCATGGATTCCTCGATTCCACATTTAATGATAAATTTCTTCTTTGTCCCTTCGGTACAAATAATATAGACTTGCAATTATTTCTAAGCATTTGTTTTCTGCTTATGAAAGCTTTGAATACATTAATATTAGATCCTCGAAAACCATTATGGCTTAAGCCAAGACTAATATTTATTATAATAGTTATTTTTTGAGTATTAATTATTTACATTGTGTCAATAAAAAACTTAGATTATATATGGATTGTGATGAACACCCTTTCTGAGTGGGTCGAGTTAATAAAATATTGCACTATTTTTATTCATGATAAGATGCCCATAGGTTTAGAAATTATTATGAGAGTTATGAGCTTGTTTCAGTATTGATTATTTATATAAGTTTTGCATTTAATATATTTTTATGTAAAGGGGTAAAAACCCTATGGTTTCTCCATATTTGGACTTTCAACTTTTCAATAACATTCTTTATAATATTAGTATTTGTTATGGCCTTACCAACTTGGTCTTTATGTTCTTTCCAATTAATTTGATTCTTTAGAGGTCGTCATTCATTAATTTTTTACATTAATTTTTTCTTTCATGGAATTGTTGGGTGCCAAAAATGCCCCTTTTTCTCACCTCTTTCTTGACTATTTTTCCCTATTTTCCCTTATTATTGTAACCAAGTCGTTATCTTCCTTAAGAAAAAGCATGTTCTCAAGCAGGTATAATTTATTATTGCTTTGTTTTATTAATGCGTAAAGTTTTCCTGTGATTATTAATTCTGTTGCCTAGTTAAGCTGACTTGTGATAAATTTATGGAATCAACTGATCCCACATGTAATTTAGGTGTATCAGCTTGTTGATACACACAGATCAAGCAATCCATGGAAAGTCATTACAGCTTTTAGGGCTCTGGTTCAGATTTTTTTGGAGCAGCTCAAGTTATTTGGCACGCGGTCAACTGAAACTTGTGCGGTGTTAGTTCATTTTAGATCGTTGAGAGTATTAATGTTTATGAAACATATTTCATCTTAATATAATTATGAAGGCAACTGTATCTGTTTATGGAATTGATGATTCGACAGCATGAAGATATTTGATCTTCATGGTTGTCTGAATTAATAGGACCTGAACAATCCTACCCAGTATTTAGAGGAATACAGGATGGTTCACAAGGTTAGGCTTATTTTAGAAGGAAATTTGTAACAGTGGTGGAAGGATTATGTAATTGAACACTCATTTTATTAATGAAATTGGCGGTATTTCCTTAATCTACGATGTCCTATTTTTTTATAGTGTCTAGCGGCATCTCAATTAGAATTCAAGGGCCCACCTTCTCTCATAGTTGCCGAGTTAATTTTAGTTGCTTATTTCCTTTATTTTATTTTGTGTGGAATTTCAATTAGATTTCATTTTTGAGTAGCTGAAACAGTGTGAGAATTAAGTGTGGGATTATGTGATTATATCCTTTTTGGTTTGTTGAAACAATTAGAATAATGCATAATTTCTTTCTGCAAGTGTGTGATTAATTATTGTTGTTACATATGTGCTTTGTTTCTGCATCTTCTCATTAATTATTTCCTTCCAGAGATGTTGAACTGTTAGATTGCATGTGAATTTATAGAATAGGAAATTGATTTCCTTTATGATTGAATATTGCAATCATAGATTGGGTTTTTCTTATGGTGACAATTTAGGATTTAACTTCTTGCAAAAGTAATTGAAATATTTCCTTTTTAACACAACCATTTCCATAATTGATATAGTAGAAGGATTGAGAATTCTTTGATATTTTGGTAGAGTAATTAGTATTTGAAGTTGGATTGAGCAGTGAAGCAGAGCATAGACTTAATGATTAGGAAGATTGGGTCAATTTTAGTTCATTGATCAGTTACTGAATGTTTATGCATAGATCTTGCTTGATTATATTTGAAATAACCAGACTTCCTTGGGTTAACAATACATGTTGATCACTCTGTTTATTAATTAATAGGCAAATATAGTGACCAACATTTTGGCATCATTACCGAGGAAGGTAATTGGTAGACATGGTATGTAGCTGATTAGTTTGTGTTTGATTTCTTTGGCTATCTTGGTTTTTGAGGTTGCAGGAATGATTATATGCAGTGAAGAGCTACGCATCCTTTGATAGATTGAACAGGTTCCTTCCGAAAAAACATGGTATGACTATTTAAGATTGCATGAATACAAAAGGAAAATAACATGAAATCCCCAAAATCACTAACTTTGCAGGTGGAAGAGGTCGTGGTAATAATCCAGGTTTAGGTAGGGAAAAATTTATTAACGAACTTATCACTTGGGATCACTCCTCTACTGGAGTTCTATTTCGAAGATCATCTTCAGGAAAGGGAAGTTCTATTCTCCCTAGGCTTGAATCATCAGTATCAACTGTGGATAAGATAAACAAAGTTTCTACCACTACCTCAGAGAAGCGAGCTCCAGAAGATAAGGGGAGTTTTGTGGCTGTAAGTAATCCAGATGATTTTTTTCTAATTAACGAGAAGGAAGTAACAAAGGAGGAGTGGTTGGATTATCAACAAAGATTGGAGGAGGACAGGAGGAGAGAAGAGAAGAAGAATTAGGGAAACATGAATAACAAAGAGAACGGAGAATGTCAGAGGCACCCTAATGATCCTAAAGAGGATATGTGGGGAAATGGCAATGATCATCATGGATAAAGTGTTACTACACTTGAATTCCCCATTAGACAGACGAACGGGGTGACTCCCATGAAGAACATTTCACCCTCATTATTGCCCAATTTTCATGGTAAGTATACTAAATAACCATATGAGTTTCTCTTTGAATTCGACATTCTCTACCGAAGTTATGATTATACCACAAATGAACATAAGTTAAAATTATTTCCTGCTACTCTAAAGGGGAATTCTCTACCTCGGTTTATGAGTTTGGGTGGTGAGACTTTTATAACATAGGACCAAATGAAACGAGTATTCCTTGATACATTTCGGGATTATTGTAGAACCAAGGATAGGAGGGAAGAATTATTCATAATGGTTAAAAAAGAGGATCAAAGTTTGGAAGACTTTGTAGAAATAATTCTATATAATTTACAGAGATATGTTCATGCTAATATTGGAAGGGGTGTTCTCAAAATCAACTTATTGCAAGGAATTAGAGAAGATTGTATAAATATGATTAAACTACTCGGAAGGGGGGGTATCTCAAGGGAATATTTTGATCATATTGTGCATCTGTATCAAAGATACTCTATAGGGTCTTCTATAACTAACACAAGAGATTTATATGTCCTTAAAAGAGCATAAAAGTTATCCAACGGTGGAGCTACGCGAGCAAAGATAGGTAATCTTCTTGAAAATTTCAAAACTGATATGATGAGATCTATTTCCTCACAATTGGATGTTTTAAAACCAAACCAGAGACAGGTCATGGAATACTTGGCATTGGATATATTTTGTGCAAAATGTAGACATAAGCATCCATTAAAATAATTCCCTCTTGATAAGGTTGAGGTATGTGGTCTATGTGATTTGGATCACAATACCAAGGATTTCCCCTCATTGCCAAAGGTTAAGGCAGTCCTTTAAGCATCAAGTGTAGACGTGGAGAAAGCTTACTTCATTTAACAGAAGAAACCATGGAAACCTCATGCTCTAGGTATGAATCTAGATCCTACCACCTCTTTTAGTTCTTGGAATAATATGAATAATTAGTTACCTCCTCAATATTATTGTCCCAATACTCAGTGGAACCCATCCACTCAACCTACAATGCAATATTCACACCATGGATGTCATGGTCACCTCAGCCAAACCAACCAACTCATTGGCCCCCAAGTTGGAGAAATACTTACCTAGGGAATCAATTCTGTCACCCACAATTTCAACAACCACATATGTAACTCCCTGCTAACATTGCACCAATTAATGTACCACTACAACCTCAGTTTCCTTCTCAACCTAATCCTAACCTCAACAGTAAGGTAGTGCAGTAAGTTGAAACTTATTAAACATGCCAACTTACTCTATCGCTCTCATCCCATGTAATGAATTACTCTTACAATATAGGAGGGTGGTAGAACCTATTGCCATTGAGGATGTTCCATCCCCTATGACAGAAGAAGGAATGAATAAACATGTGAAAATCCTAATCAGTACAATAATCCCCATTCTTGAGGATGCAAAAACACCTGTTGAAACACCTACAAAAACACCGACTAAGACACACATTAATAATTCCCTTGTACAAATTTTGAGAAATCTACCATACCCTAAGCAACTAGCCTTACAAAGAGCAGAAGAGAAGCCATGTTTTGACCTTCTATGGGAAGTGAAAAATATTTATGTTAATATCCCACTATTACAAGCCCTACATGATGTACCCATTTATGCTAAAATTGTTAGGGACCTATGCGTGAAGAAACCAATAAGGAATCCTCTTATAGTTCACATAGTTGGGAAACTATCTGAATTAATGATGGGAAAATTCCTTTGTCCAAATATGATGATCCCTAATGTTTTAGTTGATTGGGGTGCAACAATCAATGTGATTACTATCAAGAGTGAAAAAATTGGGACTCACTGATCATAGAACAACCATCACGACATTAGAATTGAATGATAGATCCATGATTAAACCTTAGGGGATTCTAGATGACTTGGTAGTATATGCTGATTCATGGGAATATCCCTTGTATTTTCTTGTTTTATAGCCCAAATCTTAGTTGGGGGGACATCCACTCATTTTGGGAAGACCATGGTTGGCCATTGCAGATGCATATATTAGATATAAATCAGAATCTATGACCATATATGATGGAACTGACATGAAAAGTTTGACCCTTTACCATCTAGCTAAACCAAGTTTAGATGTTGAAACTCAATTGTGGGTAGACTTGGAAGAGGAAGAAAGTACTCAGCCTCTTCTGACTATAGGTAGGGCCTTGAATTTTAAAAATGAAACCGAAGATGATACTATTAGTAGTTTCATTAGTGAGCCAATGGTGGTTACCTAACATGAATATAAGATCCTGGACAGTACCATGAGTAAAATTGAGAAAGAAGAACTTGCCGAGTAGGTCCTAGTTAAAAATGCTGAAATTGTTCCCATAATTGAGAATTTGAAGAGTGCCCCAATAGAGATTGAGCCTGGAATAACATTGAATGTTAATCCCAATCTAGCACGTGATGAGTCCGAGATGTTTGACTACGTTGTTGAAACAACATAAGGGAGCCTTTGTGTGGGAATACATGGACATGAGAGGTATTCCCTCTAAGTTGTGTACTCACCACATCTACATTAAAAATGAATGCAGGCCCATATGTCAACCCCAACGCAAAATGAATCCAAATATGATAGAAATTGTGAAAGAGAAAATTTATAAACTTTTAAAGCCTGGATTTATTTATCCCATTTCATATAGTGAATGGGGTTCTCCTTTATTAATTGTGCCTAAGAAAAATGGTAAATGATGCATTTGTGTGGAATACCGAGAGCTGAATAAAGATACACAAAATACCATTTCCCTTTGCCATTTATTGATCAAGTTCTAGATACTCTGTCTAGGAAGAAAATATTTCCTGTCATAGATGGCTTTAGTGGGTATAATTAGATTTAGATTTCCCCCAAAGGTCAAGACAATACCACTTTCACATGTCCTTGGGGGAATTTTGCATATAGGGTGCTTCGTTTTGGACTATGTAGCGTACCATTTACATTTCAACGAGTCGTGATTGGAATCTTTTATGAGATGGTTAATGATTGTATGGAAATTTTCATGGATAATTTTACCCCTTATGGTAGTATTTTTTATGAGGCTTTGGAAAATATGGAAAAGTACTAAAACATTGCGAATAGACTCACTTGTCCCTTAGCACTGAAAAATGTCATATGATTATGAGAGAAGGTATAGTTCTTGGGAATTTCATATCTACTGTAGGAATACAAGTGGACCCTGCCAAAATAAAGGTAATTCTGAACATCCCTATTCCTATAAAACAAAAAGAGATACGAAGTTTTCTTGGACATGCTGGTTATTATAGATGCTTTATTGAGAATTTTTCCAAGCTAGAATCCCCTCTATTTATCTTACTAATGAACGATGTTGAATTCAATTGGATAGATGCATGTCAGACAACGTTTGCAGAATTGAAGAAAAATTTATCCGTATAACTCATCCTATGTGTTTCTAATTGGGCCTTACCTTTCCATATTTTTTCTGATGCTTCAGCAACTGCTATTGGGGTTGTGTTGGGACAGTTGAAAGATCGCAATCCGTATGTTATCTACTATATCAGTAAGAATATGGATCCCACTGAATTGAATTACACAGTAATTGAGAAATAATTCCTTCTTTTCATTTATTCCATCAACAAATTTAGTGTCATGTCCCCAATTAAATAATTTACAAACAATACTACTTGCAAATAATGTTCCACCAACCTACTAGTTCACTAGGCTGAGATGGAGACATAAATTTTGTAATAAGGGGATATGGGATCGAAAAGGAATTTATTTTACCATATTCACATTTAAATGGGTCACATAAATGATAAATTGTAAGAAAATAAGGTGGCATGGGTTCATGAAGACACTTGGAAGCTTCTGGAGCCTTTGGATGACTAGATTCCCCACACACTTGGCATGATCTTCATCCAAATTCGAACACATGGGTAATGTAACATTATTGGAGGCTGATATGGTGTCAAATATCATATAATGATCCAAGGTATTCTAATAGATAAAGTAGATTAACTCCCATTGAAGAGGAAGAGACTACTAGACAAGGTGTGCCACTTGGCATGTGATTCAATGCACTTTATGACAATAAATGATGAAAGATTCTATGACAAGTACAAAAAATTCAGACTTGATTGAAGACACATGAAAAATATTACATGACAGGGCTAAAAATATCCACCAAGAGGTCTAATTTGGGATTTAGAGGTAGACATTCGAATTGGGGAAAGAATTAGAGCATGAAGAGAAAGACAAGTGTCATGAGAGTTACTAAAGCACTAAGATGAGTTGGAGGAATCCCATGGAGGGAAATTCGAACTTAAGAGGCCTCATGAAGTTAATAAAAGGATTTCGTGAGGAATGATATATATTTTTATCATTCGTTAATTTTCCTTTGGCATTTTGCAGAGATTTTGCTTGTCCATTGCATGATGAGTGTTCAATCTTCTTGCTTTTGAACCAATTTTGAGGGAGTTGGATCCCTTTACAAGTTGGTTGATGGAGAGGAAATTAAGACCTCTCATTGGAGCTTAATTAAGGAGTTTTATTTTCATTTTGAAGGACCATACAGTCAAATTCTCATATATTCCCCTATTCTCTCATTCCTTCTTCTCCATTAATCCCCCACACTCTCAAGTTGAGGGCGCACTTGTTGGAGTGGTGATTGCGCTTTGCTAAGTGTATTTGTTGTCAAAGTTTTTAAATATAATGTATGGATATGTAATATCATTTCCATATTCTATTTAATTTTAAATATCAATAATACATATGTTAGAGGCTCGCATTACCATGCTCTTGAATAACTAGTTTTCATGGATTTGGATTCAATATTGAAGTAGCTTTATATCAGATTTGTATGAGGAAATTTATATGAGTTTGATGATGTTTGGGAAGCAATATATTATGTAATTATATTTACTTTCATTCCCATTTTATATTCAGCTCGAAATCCAAGAAACAGATGTGTGAAAAGCTTGCATTCTCATGCCATTGTATCACTAGTTTTCATGGATTTTTGCTTCAATCCTGAAGTGGTTTTATATCAGATTTTTCTAAGGGAAATTATCTAAGTTTTATGATTTTTTGAAAACAATATATGATGTGTTAATCTGAAATTTCATGTCCCTATTTTGTGTGGGTCAAAATCCAAGAAATCCATATGTGAAACTCTTGCAATTCCATGCTACTAATTCACTAGTTTTCATGTATTTGACTCCCATACTGAATGAGTTATATACAAGAATTGTATGAAGGGATTTATCTGGTGTTTAATAATTTTGGAGCATAAATTTTTATGTTTTATATGGTCTCTATATGTCACATCATTATCTGAACCTTTAACTCTACCTTTCATATGTCAAAATCGAGCTAGTTATGCAATTTCCCTGTCATGTGAATGTCGCACTTTATAATTAGTTTGAAGAGATAATAACCATGTGTAATCATAGCCCCTTATGTATGATAACAATTTCTATACCCTGTTTACAAATTTGGAGGTTCGTACTTGAGTTGGGAATCCAATTTGATCTTCACCCTTGGGGGAATTTGACCACAATTTCCTATGTAAAATTGCATTGTTTCTCCCTGCCCCAAACTAGTTTGTAGGAGATTAAATTTGGATAAAAAAGTGTTCATAGGTCATGTGGTAATGTTATAAGACTCACTTTGTCCTTTCATTTCAAATTCGAGACAATTTGGAGTCAATTGGAACCCCCTCTAGTCTTGACAAGTAAAGCCCAAAAATTGTCCAAAAAGAACTCTTTCCCAGATTTCAAAGTAGGAACACTACATTAGGAAATATATTACTGGATACCCTACTTTTGTGCATACAGATCACTCATTAATTAAATATTTAATGAATAAACCTATTACTAATGCTCGAGTGACTAGGTGGTTGTTGTTACTACAAGAGTTTGATATTACTATCATTGATAGACCGAGAAAATAAAATGTTGTTGCTGATTTTATTTCTCGAATAACTAATAGTGATGATAATTTACCAGTTGGGGATTATTTTCCTTATGAAAATCTATCTGTAGTATCAGTTCACTCACCTTAGTATGCAAACATTGTTAATTATCTTGTTGTAGGGAAGCTTCCATCGCATCCATGAAAAAGCGAAAGGAGAAGGAGTGTACAATAGAGTGCTATGTATTGTTGGATAGAAGGATATCTCTTTTACACAGGGCTAGACTTGGAAATTAGGATATGTGTAAGGGAAGATGAAATCCATGGTATCGTAAAGGCTTGTCATGATGAGCCCTGCGAGGGGCACTTTGCAGATAAAATAACTAGACACAAGGTGTTAAGAATGGGATAATCCCGATCAAATTTGTTTGGGATACAAAGAAGTATGTGCAAGCTTATGATAGCTACCAAAGGATGGGTTAGCATAATAGTGTTGGAGTCATTATCCAACCCACACATCTTTATTTGGTCAATTTGGCCTAATTAGCCACTTATCTTAAGTTATTGACTTGAATTACTTACATCAGCATCAACACACCAACACACTCCATGACACCGGCATCAGCACCAACACACTCCTTCAATTAGGGAGGCCAACTAATCCTTCCCCTTCAATCAGGGAGGCTAACTAGGATTCCTCCAATCAGGGATCAAATCTGGGTTGATCTTCTTGTCATAAGTGTACCAATTAGTTAACTGAATGTTGTTTCACCTAACAATCAGTTAAACTGAGTTGGAAAGTTGCCTTCCTCACCTATTTTCCAATTTTAGGCTGATTTGAGTTAACTGGAGTGATTTAAGGCGCCTCCAACAACTTCTATTGACTGAGTTCAGTTCAGTTCACTTCATTGGAGCTGAATTGAGTTAGATATGCACCCCACCTACTGATTGACATGCAGTTGATTTCTATTCGATTAGAATCAGTCATTAATGTCTTCGATTCAGTTAGGTTTCATTTCAAGTCAATTATGGTTGTGAGTAGTGGTTAACTGATGTGTTTAGTGTGGCTAACTGAAAACTAAGCCACTCTCATGTTATGCAATTTGAATGACCTCCTTGGGATTTGAATTGTATTGCTATTCATGCAAGTGTATCACATTATATCTCTACTTTTGATTATTGATTACATTCTTACAGCTGCAACTCCTAATTGCAGTGTGTTTCATGTCAAATTTCTTGTACAATTGATTCTGAATATTCTGGGAGTTATTCCTTGATCCCAGATTACTGTGACTCAATTTTCACAAATAGATTGGATGAGATGCCACTTCAACCATAGTTGGTGTTTGAACCTTTCGATAGATGGGCCTTGGAATTTGTAGGGACTATCAACCCTCCTTCAAAATAAAAAGTTTACATTCTGGTTTGTATAGACTATATGAATAAATGGTTGGAGGAAACAACCCTGGTGAGTGCTACTGATCAAGGTGTTGTAAATTTCTTATTTGAAGAAATATTCACTCACTTTGGGGTTCCTAAGGAGATAGTCACAGATGGGGGGCCACAGTTTGTATCACATAAATTTGAATCCCTCTTTCACAAATATCATATCCAGCATAGAATAAGTTCACCATATCATCCACAGGCCAACAGTCAAGTGGAAAGTAAAAATAAAGTTATTGAATCTATTCTCACAAAGGCTGTGAAGAGTCATCATAGGGATTGGGATGAAATTCTTCCTAAAGCATCATGGTAATATCAGACTATATGGTGCATAACCATAGATTTCTCTCCTTACGAATTGGTATATGGGAAAAATGTTGTCTTCCATGTTGAATTTGAGATTAAAAATTTGAGGACTGCTTAGAAGAAAACCTGGATTTAACAGAAGCCCAAAAGGACCATCTGAATTAGTTAAATGAGCTTGATGAGAAATGTGTAGATGTTGTATGTCATACTTCAATGAATCAACAACAACAACATAAGTGGCATGATAGGTTTATTAAGAAAAATATGTTCCACGAACTATATTGGGCCTTATTGTATGATTCCTGGTTCAAGCGGGGATTTAACGGGAAGTTACACAGCAGATGGTTGGGACCATACAGAGTGGACATAGTATTTGATAATGGGACTGTTTGATTGACCACAATTGATGAACAACAAACACCATTATTTCCCATCATCATCATTTGCGACTCTCCCATAAGCTACTGTCAAAGGATGCATTTGCTTCTTGTGTTGCTTCTAATGCAAACTGTCAATTGGTACAAGAATAGGGGTCTCCTACTATTTCTAAAACTCTTTAATCTTTTCTACATTTTCCACAAGAAAACTATATATAAATAAACATGTTTTTTTTTGTTTTCCTACTTTTATTTCATAGGTTGGATAGTTTGTTTAAACGTCTTTTAACGATTTAGCTTGATGGGTTTGTTTAAGTAATTGTGTGCAGAGATAGACGCGAAGGACCAAGAAGAAAAGAAGCAGTCGTAATGGGCCAATTCATTGCAGAAATTATGGGTTGTCCTCTACAAGCTGCTGCAAAATATCGGTGAAGGATAATTGTTGAGTTATGTTAAGACCATTAAAATTCATTCGGGCACTGTTGAATTCTGTTTTCAGCCAAAAATCCACCAATATTTCCGTTTTTTTTCCGAAACTTTGCCAGCTTTTGTGCTGAAACTCTGCCATTCTTTATGATTTTTGTGGAAACTATGCTAATCTTTCCTATTTTTTTAAAACTTCACCAAATTTTCCACCGAAACTATGCTAATATTTTCTCTTTTCAGCGAAACTTTGCCAGCTTTTCTACTGAAACTCTGGTAATCTTTCCTCTTTTTACTGAAAATCCACCAACTTTTCCATCAGAACTCTACTAATCTTTGCGCTTTTTGTTGAAATTCAACCAACATTTTGCTGAAACTCTGCCAATTCTCGGTTGAAACATTGTCAATCTCTTTGCTATCCGTTGAACCGCCACCATCTTTCCAATTTTTCATCTTGCATCATTCATGGAATTCGTCGGCTTTACTCCTAATCAATTAAGATATGTCCTACAAGATGATCCGAGGAAAATTTAGATGAAATTGGCAATAATATTACCTTTCCAGTCTTTCAGTATTTATGCTACAACTTTTAGAAATAATGAAGGCGAAAGTTTAAATAAACTTCCACTCAAGAGTACAAGTAATTATGACTTGTATGGATTTGGTTCTCTTATTGGATGGAGGCTTACTGATTGTATTAATCCATGTGATGAGGGATGCCTTCATTAGTTGATTTGAAAACAAAAAGTGGGCCACCTCAGAGTCCTCACAACTTGTCATGGTAAGTGCAAAGGTACGAATTCTAACCACGGGTATGACTAGGAATAAATTGACAAAATGTAATTATGATTATACTATGTTTGCCTATCCTTGTCGGCAAATTTTATCCAATCTTTCCAATAGAAGGAATACATCACCGCATTTTCTCATATTTATTGACCTTCACCATATCTCCCAATCCATGAAATAACTATTCCCGTGATCCTATTCCATGATTACACTACCTTTCCAAAAATAGCCAATGAACTCCCCATTGTTCATTGTTGTCTTTGCATACTACAATTTCAACATACGAATTGGGAAATTTTTGTTTATTGCTTGAATATTGTTGAGGAAACACATTATGGGGGGTTATGTAGTCCGACATGAACCTATAAAAATGGATGATTTACATTGGAATAGAGAGGATTTTGGGATATTTGAAGAAGAAAGATGGATTACATAATTTGAAAGTTTGAATGGGTTCCATGAAGGAATGGCATTACAGTTTGCCCAGAATTTGGAAGGAGACCATTCTGAATTTGGTGGACTAAGAGTTGAAGTCCCTGAACATATTTTAGACGAGGTGGCAGGATTGTTGAGGATCATGAAGAGACGGTGTAGTCAGAAGGTTCCCAACCTAAAAGCAAAAGAATATTTCCTTGATGTAAGAGAAAATGTTCAAGACAGTGTACAAGGAACATCATTAGAAACTCTTCTTCACCCATAAGACTAGGTTGTAGTATTCATGAAGAAATATGTCACCTGTGAAGGTAGGTACCGAGTCATCTATTCCTATGATTTTGAGTTTCTCTCTCAATTGTGTCATGGCATCTTAATTAACATGCATTATTATCTGTTGAGAACCTTGCAAAACATGACGCACTATGTATGGGGATCTACATACCCCCAAGATTCTGTTACTAACCATGTCCTCATCAAACTGTTAATACTAAGAACACTTGAGTGATGATACATATCCTGGGGACAATTTGTTGCTAGGACTACGATATACCAGGTGGCCATGGAATAACGTGATAATGAAAATGAGGAGGAAGACGAGCAGAGCCTATCAGAAATAGTTGGGGGGAGAAGAGATAGGGAAGCTAGAGGAGGATAAAATAATCAATAAAGGTATTTGGAGGAACCTTTGATTGTGGAAGACCCTCAAAATATAAACCCCCAGGATCATGTTAGAAGCACAATCCAACATACAAAAACTAATGTAGAATAAATGAGGGAGGGGACTGAAAATCAAACAAGAAAAATTAGAGAGATTGAATCTTCTACTAATCTAGGAGAAACTAGTGAGTTAAGGGTGGAATAATCACAAAAGGATGATTCCCCTTTTTCAGTCTTAGAGGATTTTGAAATACCTACGGAGGGTTTCACACCGCCCCCCCCTCGTGCCATAGAGGAATAAGCAAAAATTGTGGACCCAAAATTAGTCACCCAGTCCATTAAGGAGAATTAGGACCCGAACTTATGTTGCATTAGAGGAAGCATGAATGAACTGGGCGTATTTCAAGATTCCAATCCTAAAACTGCGATCACTCCCTGAAAACACAAGAACTAGGGGGTAGTCTTACTTTAACTCCAAGACCTACCAACCCACAAGAATTAGTTGCAACAGAAGGATAAATTCAAGTGGAAACTTTGTCCTGGATAATGACCTGTTGAAAAGGAGGTGCATGTGCTTAAGGGGGAACTGCAAGGCCTGAGGGAGTTACTAAAGAAACAAGTATCTCATAGATTGAGAACATTAGCAGAAGTTTTCAATCACATGGAAAATATACCCTTTGTTTCAGGAAATATGGCATGATGAGTTGGTGTTCCTAGAGTGTTGGGACATCTTTGAAAATACGGGATATAAGCTCACTCTCACGAAATTTTCCACCTAGAGACTTGGACAATTAAGACAAGAAAAGAATGGGATGACACAAGAAGAATTAGTGGTAGATGATGGGAAGATTTAGGACGTGGGTATATCCTTCTCGACCATGGATAATCAGGAGCCATTAGGTTAAGAATCAGTTGTTAAAACAAAAGAACCAATAGCTGAAGCACAAGAGCTAGCTACTGAAACACAGGAACCAGCTGCTGAAACACAAGAACAAACTGCTGAAACACAGGAACTGGTTGTAAAAACACAAAAACAAGCTGCTGAAACACAAGATTTGGTTGCTAAAACACAAGATATAGCAACTCAGGACCAATCTCTACCCAGGGAAAATGCTGATAAAGTGAGGATTCAAGAATCCCTAGAGATTATTGACTTGTACACAGAAGATTAAAATGTTCAGGAGGAGGCAGAAGACATTTCTTTGTTGAAAAATGAATTAAATAAATGGAAGAATCAAGATTCCCTGTGCGAGGAAGGGATGGTTCCCCTGCCTTTACACAGAAACAAAAATAAAGAGCTCAGGGAGAGATGGGCCGAGGACTGACTTTTCAAATGCTTCGCTGGGAAAAATCACAAGAATAATTGAAGGAATTAAGAAAGATTATGGCTATGAAGTAAGAGAAGAAGAAAATGTATAATATAATTCATGAATTATTAAGTTGTATAGCCTCATCACCATATTACTTAGTTTTTCTTTATGAACAATTAACTATGTTTAAGATAAAATCTCTTAAGGAAGGGATACTTTACTAGTTTGTTACATCTTCTCATTTTTTGGATACTTTTTCCCAGAGTGATTTCCTTGAGAAAAAATTATTCTATGAATTGTACTTATACGAATTGGCGTGCCTCATGGACCATTCATCTAACCATGTTCTTCACGTAGGAGATATACATCTAAGGGAATTCACATCCTTCATCTCCAATTAGATGAACTGGTGGAATTCCTCTCAGACTATTCGAAGGAATGAATATAGTTCTACCCTCTGGATTCGAGGCGAACCACAATCCCTTGAGGCTATAATTGCAAGATAGAGACAATACCTCTCCTCTCCATAGAATATTAATCAATAAAAAGACTCCAACAATATTTTATATCTACCTGTGTCAAAATTATATCACAACAAGAACCCTATGCAATAGAAGGAAACAAGTGCAGGCGGGACGCTTCTTCGGAGTCCATAAGAACAAGAGACTCGTATTGTTTTGAAAATTTCAAATATGCTTTTTCTCGAGTTCCTGAGTACGTTAATTGTATTCAAAAATATGGTTCGAGGTTGGTGGGATCAAGGTTTAGATTCCCACTTATATGGCTTCTTGTGAAGAAATACAGGAATGTATAAAACTTGACCAAGAAGGAAGAGAAGAAATGTTGGGAAGATTTAGTTTCTTACAAGGGAGGGGTATGTAAAATTGGGAGAGAAGCCTGAATCTTCCTTCAACCTCACCAACTTCCACAGGAAAATCTTTGATTTGGATTCAAATTCATATTCACAGGAAGTTGTTGCATGAGGACATGCACCTGGAAAAATGGGGGGAGATGTTGGGTGCACGAAATGCCCATTTTTGCTCACCTCTTTCTTGTTTTTTTTCCATATTTTCCCTTATTAATGTAACCAACTCTCTATATTCCCTAAGAAAAAGCATGTTCTCAAGCAGGTATAATTTATTATTGCTTTGTTTTATCAATGCCTAAAGTTCGCATGTGATCATGAATTTTCATGCCTAAATAAGATGAGTTGTGATTAATTTATGGAAGCAACCGATACCGCATGGAATTCAGGTGTATCAACTTGTTGATACATGTAGATGAAGATTACCGTTAATTAAATAAAATGACTATCAAGAACAGATATCCATTACCTCACATAGATGATCTATCTGATTAGCTACGTGGAGAAACAGTATTCTCGAAGATTGATTTATGATCTGGTTACCACCAGGTCCAAATCAAAGATGAATACATCTTTAAAATAGCTTTTAGGACCCGGTATGGTCATTACAAGTTTGTCGTTATGCCATTTGGGCTTACTAATGCCCCAGTTGTTTTTATGTGTATGATGAATAATGTAATGCATAAATATCTGGATAAGTTTATGGTCATATTCATTGAGGACATCTTAATCTACTCAAAATCTGAAGAGGAACATAAAGAACACTTAAAAATTGTCTTACAAAATTTACGAGAACATCAACTCTACTCAAAATTTAGTAAATGTGACTTCTTTAAGGATAATATTTAGTATCTGGGTCATGTGGTGACTAAAGAAGGAATTTCTATCGACCCCAAAAAGATAAAGGCAATCGAGGATTGGCCAGTCCCAAAAGACGTAACTGACCTCCGATCATTCATGGGGATTACTGGCTATTATTGAAGATTCATCGAAGGGTTTTCAGGAATTGCAAATCCTATAACCTCTTTACAGAAGAAAGGGAAGAAATTCGATTGGATTCAAAAGTGTGAAGACAGTTTTAAAAAGTTAAAAACGTTATTAACCACCGCACCAATTCTAAGAATAGCTGACCCAAATAAATATTTTATAGTATGTACTGACACATGCAATGACAGTTTAGATGGATTTTTAACTCAGGAAGGACACATCATTGCTTATGAGTCTAGGAAGTTGAAGATTCATGAGAAAAATAATGCGAACTATGAATTAGAGTTAGCTGCTGTCATACATGCCTTTAAATGTGGTGTTATCATTTAATCAGAAGGAAGTTTATATTAATGACAGATAATAAAGGATTGAAATATCTGTTGGATCAAACTAACTTAAATGCTAGGAAAGCTAGGTGGCAAGCTTTTCTTAGTGAATATGATTTTGAAATTCAACATATTAAAGTAAAAGAGAATAAGGTTGCGGATGCATTAAGGAGAAATGCAAAACTGAATTTTACAGCAACAATCAACACTTACAAAACAGACTTGGAAGAACAGTTAGAAGATGGAATAGAACAAGATGAAAATTATCGAAAATTACAAGCAAAGGTAATAGAAAATGTAATATAAAGTCTAAGTACAGGGTATAGCTTGAACGAAAAAGGATTATTATTGTATAAAGATAGACTATACGTACCTAATGTACCTAAGATTAAGCTGTTAATTTTAAACGAAGTTCATAAAACTCCTTAGTCAGGGCATCCAAGTTATCAAAAAACTATAACCATGCTAAGAAAGGATTATTTCTAGCCAAATATCAAAAATGAATTGGCGAAATACATTGCTAAGTGCTTCAAATGTCAGCAAGTAAACGTTGAACATCAGCATCCAGCTGGGCTACTTCAGCCATTGCCTATTCCTAGTTGGAAATGGGAGATAATTAGCCTTGATTTTATCACAAGACTACCTAGAAATCAAAACTTAAATGACTCAATAATGGTAGTTGTTGATAAATTGAGTAAAGCAGCCCATTTTATACCTGTAAAAACTACTTATAAAGCTACAAATATTGCTGATATTTTCTTAAAACAAATTTTTCGGTTACATGGAATACCGAAGGTGATAATTTCAGAAAGAGACCCTAAGTTTACAGACAACTTTTGGAAGTCTTTGTTTAAAGGGTTAAATACTACGTTAAACTTCAGTACCTCTTTCCATCCTCAAACAGATGGACAAACTGAGAGAGTAAATCAGGTATTGGAGGATATGCTCAGAATGTATGTAAAGGAGCAACCAAGTAAATGGGAAGATTACTTACACCTGGTAGAATTTGCTTACAATAATCATTATCAAGCTTCAACTAGATATAGTCCTTTTGAAATTCTGTATGGAAGGAACTGCAATACCCCCATCTCTTGGAGTAATCTAGTTGACAGGCTAGTATTAGGATCTGAATTATTAAAAGAGATGGAGTTAATTGTAAAACAGGTACAAGGTAATTTGAAAGTTGCGCAAGATCGACAGAAAATCCAAGAAAATCTTAAATGAACTCCAAAGGAGTTCCAGGTAGGTGAACATGTTTTTATTAAGGTGAGACCTAAAAAGAGTTCTCTGAGGTTAGGTAGTTATGCTAAGTTAGCACCCCGATATTGTGGTCCTTTTGAAATACTGTCCAGGATAGGATAGATGGCATATCAGTTAGCTCTACCACCAAATTTAAGAGTTCACAATGTTTTTCATATTTCTATATTAAAAAAATATGTACATGATGCTACTCATGTTATTTATTGGAATGATGTGCAGGTGGAACTCGAAGGAGATTTTCTGGTGGAATCGAATTGTATCCTCGAAAGGAGGGAGATCTCGCTTCAGAATCGCACCATTGGTCAGGTGAAGGTGCAATGGAAGCACCTTAGTCCAAAAGAAGCCACTTAGGAATTGGAAAGTCATATGCGGAATGCATATCCAATTCTATTTCAAGGAAATTCCGAGGACAAGGAATAAATAAGATCGAGGAAAATGTTATAAATTAAGGGGGGGTGTATGTCACATGCCCCAATTTGCAAAAAAAATTAATGTCATTGAGTAACATTATGTTATATTTTATGATAAAGTTTGTAATTAATGATCAAGTGGGGTCAAGGATAATTTAATGTATTGAACAATATTAATGTTCAATAAATGATTAGACAATAGATTAGGGAAGCTGTTAAATGAGTGTTTACTGGTCACTTGGTGGAGGAGACTGGGTTGAGAGTATATTGACATGTGGCAGCATCCTCAAACTACTTCTAACTGTTGCAGGTGGAAACTTCCCAAGAAAGTGGAATAGGAGCAGGTGGCTCATTAAGTAAAAACTGACACAGAAGACCTACGCATTGATATAAAACTTCCCATTGAATATAGTTGAGGCTTCTCATTCTAGAATTGTGATCATTCTGACTGAATGAAGTGCACATGAGAAATTCGATGGAGGGGACTTGTTCAAATGAGTTTCAGGGGTTAAGTGCTGAAGATTAAACTTGTATAGCTATTCTAAGCCGAAGTTCTTACTGTTGTAAGCAAGGATGAGTTACTGTTGTATATTCAGTAAAGTTACAGAGGATCTCAAGAATTACATCTCTCACCCAATACTCTACCAGGAGGACCAGGAGACAGGGTCGAGGGTCCTAAGAAATTGCAGACTAAGATTTCTCTAGGAGTTGGTTGGGAGGAACAACCTCCTTAAGCTGTTGTCACCTCATCTATTTGACAGGTTCTACTTGTTTAGTTTTAATTATTATTTTATCTACTATTTCAGAAAAGGATTAAGAGTTTATTAAGTTTAGTATATTTTTATTTTATCAGGGACAATGAAGAAGAAAGAGCATTTGTTTTATTGAGAAAATTAGTAATTAGTAGATTATGATTAAATAGTAGAGATTTTGTTAAGTAAAAGATGGATAATTTTTTTACCAAACTGTATTTTTCCACGCCTTTTTCAAGGCAGTACTTTAGTACAGCAGGTATGCTTAGTTAGATAAGTAGATTTTTTATTAACTCTGAATGTAAATGTAAATATTTACAGGAATATAACTGTACCTGTATTGTCCCTACAAAATTTAATTACAGGAAGAATAGATTTTTATAACAAACACCAGTAAGTATATTAGTTATAAAATTAAACACCAGTAACAACACATAATATAGATTCAATAAATAAATTCTAAATAATTAAATATAGGAACAGTAAAAGTTTTACTTAGGGTTTAATCTAGTTCTTATTTTTCACAGGTCATTTTAACTATTTATTCAGGCTTGCAATTAAACTCTGTTTATTGTAAGCACAGGTGTTATTACTGCAACCCTCAAGAACCATCTAGGGTTTGCATGAGATAGGATTCATCTTTAGAAATAGATTATTACATTTTATTTATAAGATAAAAACCTAGTAGAGCTTTTCTAGTTTAAAATACAAAAATAAATATTTTTTTTACTAAAAACTAAATAATTACAGAGCTAGGGTTATAACTGAAAACAAAACAATTACAGAATTTAAGATTACTCAATAATAATATTTAAAGAGAAACAAAATATTTAATTCACTTAATAACACTGTGCAAAGTAAATAATAAAATTACTATAAACTATTTACACTTAAATGTAAATGTAAATTAAAAATAATGTTGTAAACAAACTAAATTGAGACAAAATTTAACAAGTATGGTGGCCCGTGGCCTTTTATAATAATTGTCGAGGCTTTAAGCCTGATCAAAACAACTTCTTCAAGTCTAAATAGAAGTTACAAACCAAAATTATTACAACTACAACTTACAGCGATAAAAACCCTTTGTCTGTTTTAAAGAAATGTTACAAGTACTGTCATTTCTTTTTTTTACAAAAACCATTTAAATCTTCAAGAAACCACCCAGTGGTTCAACATTTACTGTCAGGGCTTAGAGCCGAGTTTTTTAAATCGAAAATATTTTACATCTTTCCAGGCCGTGAAGACTCAACCAAAAACCATTAAGTCGCGGCTGCAACAGCCTTATCATTTCCTTACGATAACCTCTAGGGTTTAAAATTATTAGAAAAACAAGGAGCAATAACATAACTGTAAACCATGGCCGAGACAACAATCATCAAGGCAAAGCTCCTATTCCTTCCACCATAACATAAAGTGCAGGGGAAAACCCTTAGTTATCACCGGGGCTTAGCAGGGAGTGCGTGGATGAAGATGGAGGAAATTCAAGTTTGCAGCTTCAAATTCAAGCCTGGAGAGAGAGACCTGCATTTCATAGTTTGTATTAGTATTTTCTTTAAAAAAAATAATATTTTTTGAATTGTTAACCTATAAACGTTTACAGGCCATTACCTGGTAAAAATTGTGTATTGGATAAGTCGTGGAAGCGAAGCCACTAGAGCCTAGCTCGATGGCACCTTAGAACAAGAAGCCCAGGAAATGTATGAGCACAGAGTGCTTCGAAACCCTGAACCACGACTTTAAAGGGAACGAACACCACACAAAACGGAGTACTCCAACAAGAAACAAAAACAACTCTTAAATTTAAAGCTTCTGCCCACTGTGTTTTCTTAAACAACACCCACAGTTCTCAAATCGGTGGCGAAACCAACCTCAACGCACAAGTGCCTCCTCAGCCGTCAATTAGTTTTAAAAACCATAGTATGATTTCACCTACACAAGCTCGCAGAGTTTTGGTGGATGATGTTTTCATCTCGGAGGTCAACACAGAGCCATGGCGGCCACGAGCTCTCAGCTTGGCCACTCCACAGTTGAAGAAACCATCACAATGTGAAGTATAGGGTTCAGACAGTCCCTTAAGTCAACTTAACCTAATTTCTAATTCACCTCCATGTGTCCACCAATAATTTTCACCATCGTGGGTTTGAAATCAATAGTCGATTACACTATTACCAATCTGCATTATATCATTGAAAATCAAGTCAAAATCATATCAATAATTTGAATATGAAATGTGAATCATGTTATTCATGGTCGGGTCGATACATAGACTTAAAACCATAGGATATATAAGGTGGTTGTTACTTTTTGTTTTGACTACTAGATAGTTAGGATATTCCTAACTATGTTAGAGAATATAAATAAATGACCATGCTTTTAATAGTAAACATTAATTAGAAAAGTAATCTAATCATCCCTAGATGTAAGTCATATAAATCTTGGATTTTTTAGGGTAATTGTTTAACTATGGCCCAAGCAATTATAAGACCTCCCATAATATATAAAATGACAACAATACCTCAAGAGAATTATAAAATTAAAACAACTATATTTAAAAGTGTATTTTATAGCTAAAGGATACACCAGGGAACGAGGTATGAGATACAGATAAAAAGACTTCTAACTAGAGTTGTAAAAGTTGAAGAAGAACCCTTTCAACTATGAAGGGAACCTTGGACCAATTCTTGAATGCAATGCGTGGTTGGGAAGACAAGTAAGTGCATTCTATCTACTTTTATATAAGAGTCTCAATTGTAAATTAATGTCCAAATATTGAGAAAAGTAGTTTAAGAGTCAAGGAGTTTTTCTGTCTATTAAGGAAGCATCTAATTATAGAAACCCTAGGGTAAGGGTAAAATTTGTAATACTTCTAATGATTATGATGACTTAAGAGCTCTTAGAAAACAAAACTCTATGGACAAGAAAGACTAAGTTATAGTTCAACAACTTAGAGTATTTCTTTCATGTTTACAAAAGAATTCAAATGAATACGATCAAAACCAAACTCCAAATGTTTTATGACAGATATGAAGTTTAAGCATAAGTTTGCGAAACATATCTCTTCCTATTTAAACTTTAGCTCACAACTACTTATAAGAAAAAGTACGAGTATTCTTTAGAAATATTCTTAATCATCCAGTTTGATTTAATTCCATTTTGATAGTAAACTGGTCATGCATTTAACCCATGCTTATGTAGTATTGTTTTATCATCTTTAGGCAGTTTGATGACTATAATAAGGTCAATGTTACCTATTATAGAGACAATCTGCAAATAAATATTTTTAATACTAGCATTATATTTATGCTAGTGAAGTATCTTTCTTGACCTGGATATTTACTGGAACAAAACGCTTACCTGTTAGAACCTGTAAAAGAACCATGAGTTCCACTGTGTTAGCTATAAGCTAAGTAAGCCCTGATCACACCTAATAATTCTCCCTACTTGACAAAAGAAGACAATAACACACTTAGCATTAGTTAAGGTTCAGATTTCTTTTCTACTTTCTGAAAATACAATTGTTATGTTAGAACAATACTAATATAGTATTTAAGATAAACCTTTAAGTTATACAGAACCATATAAAAGAAGTAATATTCACTTTTCTTTCAAAACTATTTTAATATACACTAACAGTTAATGGTTCATTAGCATTACTACTTGACATTTTATGTCATGTGAAAAATTTTAAAATTTTATGATTTTTTGAGTTATTACACCTTGCCTCTTTATTTCTCTCTAATGTCTCAGTGTCTAGTAATATTTGGTTTACAACATTCCAAGTACAAATAATAATGGAATTTATCTTCCCAAGTTGACTTGAGAACCCATGTCGATGCCTTCATTGATACCTTTCTATTTGCACTACGAATGCACTAGGACTCCTTCCTTATGCCGGAATAACTACCCCAATTTTTATTCAGTTCTCAGCATTTCCTCAACCTATGTATTCCTATTATTTCTATATTAATACGGATCCTACTTGGCTACCATATTTGGATTGAGTTTGTGGGGATATACGAGGCCACCCAAAGAGATGAAATATTCTGACGTGGTTTTGTATTGCTATCTTCTACCATCAATATCCAAAGATTGTACTTATCATATGCCCCAAACCACATCATACACATTCCCATTGATGCCATAAAATGAGTCTCATGAATTTAGATCCATGCAACATGGTTATTGTATGTATTTTACACTGCCAAAACTTAGCCATATTCTAGATTTACACCTTAGAGGCCTAAATAGAATGAGGCGTGAAACTTTGGCTTCTCTTTAGCCTCATCAATTAATGCAACACATATAAATCATCCTCACTCTAGGCATCATGGTCCACGGTTTTTTTATTCTGGCTTCTCTTGCAAAACTTATTGTCAACAAACCACTAATAAACCAGATGATCCCCAACTCTCTTCCTCTAAATACTCAAGCATACAAAAATTCGGAATCACCTATTTTGGTTTGGATTCCCACTCCAGAGCGCCATACTAGGAATAAAATTTGGAAACCAAGAACCCAACATCCCTCATATCACAATAATTTACTCAAGGACCACCTTTCAGCATGATACGTCGTATCACTATAAATCCACCACAAACTCAGGTGCATAAAGTCTAAGTCATATAGAGGATAATGTCCCTTCAATTTTATGATCAACTAGAATTCATAAATGGAAACCATACAATCGTGTACAATATCCCCTTCTTATTTATTACATTCATGTTATTCCATGTGTTCCTTTCACTTTTCCCATCTAATATCCTCCTCCATGTCCTTCTCAGTTCATAATTTCTCCTATCGCGTGAGGGAGGCCCAAGATCGTGATCATATGGGGAACCCATATGCACAGTCCTTATTGGTCCAATACCATTGTTCTTAGCCTCTTATTGAGTCTTAAGGGATTATCATAGCTAATAATTCCTCGAATTCATCAATGATTTTGAGGATTCTTTAAGGAATAGAGGGTGCCAAATTTTCCAATCATGTGTCATCCTCTTTATTATTTTCTCTTGGGATATTTGGAAATTTCCAAGTTGCATCAAGAGATTCTTCTTAACTATGATGAAGAGTCTATATAGGCCAAGAGCTTCCCAAGTTTTATCAAAAACCAATTCTTGAACTATGATTCTAGAGAGGCCACAAATTAGTGAGTGTTTTAGACCCCATTCTACCATAATTTTTAGTCCTTTATATAAGACAAGATACAAATATTCCATGTTATTAGAAGTGATGTTTCCAACCCAATCAAACTTNTTTAGGGTGTAATATGAACCCCCCCCCCCCTGCTCCTCTTGCATTGAGTTTTTTCCCACCTTTCGTTTGAACAGCTTGTAAACATTATAATAATTTTATTTAAATATTTGTAATATATAATAGAGAAAAACTTAGTACCTATCAAATTTCGTAAAGAAATTAATATAAATTGATAAATTATTTAGAAATATGTACATGTATGAGAAGTTACTCTTCTTGATGGAATTTCAATATAATTGGTCTCTCAAATTTCAACCAAACCCCATTTCATTAAGTTTGGACTAATTCAAGTCTATATTCATTTTCTAAAAACCAAAAACAAGTTTTTTACAGCCCAAAATTACATTTTCTAATGTCCAAATTCCTTTGAATCAATAATTACACTTTTGAAATAAAAAATTTCACTTTAGAAGGATTTTTTTGGGCTTTAGAAATTTTTAATCTAGATGAATCTAATGGATTTGTCCAAAGTTTTTGTTACTATTAACATTGTCATTGCAGAGCTAAACTTGTTTTTATTTCAACATTTGCAGAGTACTTGCAAGTCATGATTAATATAATTAAGTTGCAGTCAATATGTAAATTATGAGCTACAAATACCATGATACTTTGTGAGTATATTACAGAGAAAATGAAACATTTAACTCATTAATTTTGCTTATGAACTAGATACCATTCCTTTCTACTCGATTATGTTGAATGGGTCTCCCACTATAATTATGAATCCTACCCAAGGAATTTGTCAAAGGGATCCCCTGTCCCCTTCCTCTTCATATTAATGGCTGAAGGGCTTAGTCAACTACTCCGGGACCAATCGTCTAGGGGAGAGATCAGTGGGTTAAATATCCATGAGGGTATGGATAAAAAAACCCACCAGCATTTTGTAGATGATACAATGATAATGGGGCACCCTTCATTCCAAGAGACACAAGCCTTTTAAAAAATTATGACGCTCTTTGCTAAATCCTATGTGATTGAAGTTAACCCTGATAAATCACAGGTCTTCTTCTTCAATTCATCTAATATTTCCCAAAGGAATATAATAAGGATCCTTGGATTTACCAAAGGCTCTCTCCCATCTAAATACCTGGGAGCTCTACTTGCTGAAGGAACCATTAGGAAGGTATCCTGCCAGGATTTGATTGACAGGTTGAGGATTAAGTTAACAAGATGAATGCTAAGGCCTTTGAACCTTCCAAGTCACTTGATGTTAGTCAAATTGGTCCTTCAGGCGATGATGATATATCTCTTCTCGATGCTTTCAGCATCTAAGGCTATTATTAAGTAAATCTGTAGCCTTCAAGAGATTTTATCTAGGGAGGGAGGGAGGAGAAGGATAAAGTTTCCTTGGTAGGATGGGATAAAATATGTCAAACTAAGGACAGGGGGGGTCTGGGCGTCAAGGACCGAGAGGTGGTGAGTGAAATTCAAGGAGAAAATATCTGGTGGAGATGGTGCAACCAAACCTCAGAACCATGGGCTAAATTATGGAATGTAAAGTATGCTCGAGAGAGACAAACCTAAGAGCTGGTTATATCCAATGGATGAAGGCTTAGAGTAACAAGAAGCTAGTTCAAGACCACATTTTCTGGGAAATAAGAGATGGAAAGCTTGCAAATTTTTGGGATGACTCATGGAATCAATGTCCAAAATTAGGGGGAGATCCTAGATGGAAGGCTATAAGAGAAGGTTTCCCAGGAAAAGTAAAATCCAAGGTATGCCAATATTGGGAAGAAACTCATTTAGGTGATCACGGGAAGTGGGAAGAGTCGGAGTGGTGGGAAAGAATAAAAAACAATGAGGATATCCTAGCACTACTAGAGGTTCTCAAGGAAAGATTCATTCACAAGCATGAGGGGGAGGACAAGTTAAGATGGGGTTATCTTCCAAAAGGAACTTTCAGAATCAAGGAAGCTTACGACATCAAAAATAGGAATGGAGCAGAGAGGGAATAAATATGGAAGAATATATAAAACATGAACCCTTGGCCAAAGACGACCACTTTTAGCTGGTTGGTATTTCGACGAAGGATTTTGACACAGGAAATATCAAGAAGCAGGGGATTCAGGGACCATCCCAATTCCTTATGTGCCTCAATAACGAAGAAAGCATGGATCATCTCTTGGATGGCTTCCCCTTGTCATCTTCGCTATGGGATAAGGGAGTGATGATATTCTGTAGAAGTGACCGAATACCAAATCCTTCGGGAATGGAACACCAAATCCTTCAAAAATATGATTATGGGCATGTGACGGATGATGTTCCCAGGGATGTTTTTATGGAACCTATGGAAGGAACAAAATATCTGAATATTCACGAATAAAAAACAAAGTGAGGAGGAAGTATACAGAATCTTGTCAACAACCTTCAAGAAATGATTAGAGGCAAGCAATGGGGAGAGAGGAACAACAAGATCACAGTAGCAGAGGCCCGAATAGTTGTAGGATGGGGAATTGGGAAGGAATACCTTAAGGGATTGAGAAAAAAAAACAAGGTCTATAAACCATCTATCCCAAACTTCTGATCTACTCCACCATCATGCTCATTCAAGATTAACTTTGATAGACAATAAAGGGGAAACCTAGGAGAAACCAGGTATGGGGATTTTGCAGGGACGCAACATGAGGTATCATAAAAATATTGTATGGAACAATTGGAACTGACACTAAAAACTCGCTTGAGCTAGAAGGTATTATCCAATGATTGAAGTTGATGTCTAGGGAAGGTTGGTTCCCGGATACTGTGGAGGGAGACTCCAAAATTGTTATACAGATGGTGAAGAAACTATCCACGGGTCAATTGACATAAAAGGTCACTGCCAGCTAGAGTCTACTAAGTAGGATGGAAACTCTAACTTGTCTCATAGCCACACATTCTGCTCTATCTTTCATCCACGTCGGGAGGGAACGAAATAAGATTGCTGACCACATGGCCAACCTAGGGTTCTATGGAGGTTGGGAACTAAGGGTAGGAGGACTGGACAAATTTTAGAATGAATACTAGGTGTACCAATGTAGACACCTGGAAAACACATATCATGCGATGACAAGATATGAGGTAGGAGGTGGATAGGTGACGCATAGCCAGTGCAAGTGGCAACAAAGGGAAATGACAAATGTGTCAAGCCATCCACAACAATCATAGAAAAGAAATAGGAAAGTCTCCATCTACATATTATCACAGTACAAGAAAGTATGGGGATCAAAAAGGGAAGAGATACATACATGATATGATCCATCCTCCAATTCAAGTAATTAAGATCCTCAACATGCAAGAAACCGAAATTAGGAGTACAGATCCTAGAAGGAGAAAGGATGGGACGGATGAGGGAAGGTGCCTCCCAGTTTTAGTAATTATGGGTGCCTCTGCTTTATTACATAAAAAAATATGAGGAATTGCCACCCGCACTTCTCACAACCCTATTAAGTAAATTGCTCCTGTTGAGGTGAATCACAACTAGATATTGATTAGATCTAGTTTTTTTCTTCCCGGACCGCTAAAACGTGACAAATACCCCTTGCAATTTGAAAGGATGGCTCAAAAGAGGCAAGTAACTGTGATCTTTGGGGGCCTCAGGATCTCAAGGGCGGGGAGGGAAAGGAAATGTTGATGGAAGGAGGGGAGGAACGGGAGTAAGGTTCACTAGGGCTCAATCTCAATCTAGAGCAACGAAAACCTTCTTTAGGGAACACATTCCTCTAGTGGTCTAGAATGAAATAGAAGCCATTGAAATGGAGTTGTGGGAGGAGGTGTAAACCATCCCCATAGAGTAAATTCGAGAGGAAGTAGAATAATGGGTGATGGATCCTGGAACCATAGAGGGGAGGGAATTATCCTATGACATAATGATCATGGTTTATTAGGTAATAAAAAATATCATGGCTCATGTATCAATGAGTGAAGAAGGAAAAATCCAGAGGGACCAGGAACCGGTCTGGGCATGGAAAGAGCATTATCAGAACAATTGCCTGATGTATCACAAGATCGACCTAATGGAAGCCAGTATGGGTTTGAATTTGTACTCCCCCAAGTCGCAGAATGTTGAAGTTGGTTGCACCAGCAAGAGTGGGATACGAAGTTGCAATACTGATATGAGTGCAGACCCGAAGCAGGGGGAGGTCGAGAAATGGAAAAGGACTGACCTGGGCAGCACTAGTGGCGAGGACCCGTGGCCAAGTTCTAGACTGAGGACATGATGATCAATAGATTACTTTACTATGTTTTAGTTTTTTTTTCTGCACCATTAGATTAGCCATAGAAGTATAGAACGGTCTTGAAGCAAATAGGTTCTTTATTGAAAGCCCTACCGGAACAGATGGGAGATGTTTTCGATGTTATAATTTGTAGTACTGCATGATGATTTTGGATATTTGTAAGAGCACTATGTAACTGGTTTTATAAGTAATATAGTATTTTATTTACAAAAATAAAAATAAAAACTAGTTCATATTCTAGATTGTAGTGGACCAAAACACATTTAGACGTGAAGGAGAATCATATATCAGACCCTGACACTCTCATTTAAGAAAAATATTATTAGCAGTGAAATTGATATTTTTAAATGTTGAAACTAAGATCCAGTCCAAACAATCAACCCTGTCAAGCTATGGAAAATCAATAATTTTTCTTAGTTCATGAACCTCCCAATTCCAACACTATAAATTGGACAGAGATCACCACCTTCGGGGGCCGATGCTAATTTTGACAAGTTATTTATTTGTGTAAACATCAAATTGACTCACTCAAAATATCTTTATGACTTTATTCATGCAACTAATAATATACATTTTGAATTTACCACAACCAATCACTATACGTTTTGAACTGGATTGCATTTTGAATTTACCAAGACTAGTCAAAATATATTTTTAAGTAGGAAAATATAAATTTAAGTTGCATTGAATGTGACACTTTTTAACATGTACTAGGAAAGTTGTAAATCCCCAATGTAGTTCTAACCATGAAATAATCCCAAATACAAGTCATTCATAAATATTTGGCTAACTTAATATGGAACGTAAAATTGATATAATTGTTACGAGTATGAGAAAAATAACAAATACTGGTATTTGAAATAAAACAAATATATGTATTTGATATAAATTGAATGGAAAATGGTATATTAAAGTAGAAGCATCAAACATAAACCGTGGTAATTTATAAATCTATTCCACATAATATATTAATTTATGTTAAATATGAACACCATGAAAATCCTAGGCATCTTTATAGAGAAAACAGTCATAAAACAATTTGCATGGTGGGTAGGGGTTCCCGTTAAATTTAACCTTTTCCTTTCATTATTGAGCCTTTATCTTAAGGTATTAGTTCATGGATTTCAAGAAGTTGGTGGCTTGAAGGGTTAGTACACTATTTTTTTTAAGTGCTAAGATTATGAACCTTTTGTTAAATAGTAAAGTAGAGATGAACAATATTTTTTACAAAAAAATATCATCTTTCCTCTTGGAGAGATTAGATTAAAGAACACGGTCTAAGAAATTGTGATGTCTATGTGGGATTTTGAACTTTGTATAACTAGAAACTGGACCATCACTCGACTGTGACAATCTACCCAATTTTTGGAGAATAATTATTGCCTATGCATATAATTCCTGAAGTTTGCAAGTTGTCATTAGTTATTACAAAAACACTATTGGTGGCCTGATAAAAAAAATCCATGAAATGTAATACGAAAGGTGCTCTTCTATATTAGAAGATGAATATGGTAATCCTCTATGACAATGGGAGAATCGTAGGATCTCCCTACCATGGTGTGATTCGGGCCCATTCTCTCATCCAAACACTTCCCAATTATGTGAATCTTACCACCCATTATCTTGTTCATCCTTCACTACTTGCTTAGTTATGTTAGCTTCTGATTTAGGTGGATGATCTTGAAGGTGTGCTCCAACATAACCCTATGCATCAGAGTTTTTGTAATCCAATGCAAGACAATAGACTGCTCATATGACATTACTTTATCCTTTGTGTGTCCAAGATTGTGAATCCACTTCACCATCACATCCTGGAGTGCAATGTTGAAGACCAAGTGGCTTTGCACTAGACTCATGTTCTCCTTGCAATTCTACCCTTCTCCTCGACTGTCATCTCTAAAGGAAACCATAGGTTTCTGTTAGAATTGTTTTTGTGCTAAGTAGTTGGAGAGGTATAAAACAGTGTAAGGAAGAATAAGGTTTGTAAAATTTTCATATTATATAACATTAAAGGTTGTTGAGGAGGATATGCATATGTTTGAAGAGACATTTCCAGGTTAAGAATGCCAAATACTTAAATAAATTCTGATTTTTTACTTTCAAATACATGTAAACGAAGAAATCCGCCCTTAGCTAAATGTCGACAGGAAACGGATGGCCAAGATGCATAGCGTAGGAGATCAAAAGCCAAAATTCATTTCCGCCTAAGGAAAATCAAGAGTGGAAGTGCGCAAAAGGATAAAATGTATTGGTGAAAAATGATAAAGCCTGACTTTCGCCTTCCACGATCTGAGATCCGATGGCTCAGAATGTCTACATTTGAGATCAACAATGTGAAAAGGCACAAAGGGTGGAAAACAAAAACCCAAAGTTTCTGGGTATAAAAGGTTGAGCTTTTGACTTCCATGATCTGCCAGACCGACAGCTCAGAGCGCATCTGCAAAGATCAACGGTTCGAAAAGAAGGAGAAAGGTAGAAATCAAAAACATAATAATTTGGTCATAAAATGCAGAGATCCCACATTCTGATTTCTGCCCTCCACGGCTTGATCTCAGATCAACAGTTGAAAATGAATCCTGCATAAGATCAACGATGCGGAAGAAGGGAAAATGTGTATGAGTTAACTATAATTCCATGTATGTATGACTTGGTATACCCCACAGCTTCCAATGGCTAAGATCAATAGATAGATCAGATCAACGGTGGAAGTACATTCCACCAATCTAAGTTGCACGATGAAAAGTAATTTTTGTATTTGCGGAATAGGATAAACCACCTGCAGGTTTCGATGGTCAAGATAGAAGATGGTTTAGATCAACAACAGAGGTGAATTCCACTAATCCAAAGTGCTCATGGAAAACCGCATTTCAAATCTGCGGAATGGTTTAAAAGGAGTGTGTTGCAGCTGCAACAATTTCCCAAAATTCTAAAAATTTATGGGACCCTCCTTTGTTTTGGATTAGCTTGTTTTGCCTTCCCTACTTTGATGCATTGTTTTCTTAGAATTTTTTAATGCTTGAAGCCTTGGAAAGCCTTTGGAAACTAGCCGGATTGCTGCTGATTGAACGTACTTGAAGCTTGTTGAAATCGAAAGTTGTTTTGCTTGAGTTTTCCGCCATTGCGGCTGTTGTGAAGTCCCCCCCCGATTGAAGAACCTTCCGACCGTCGATTCCTTTTATTTACGGCGGGAACTTTTCTGATTAGGAATCGGACGATCTTTCGATATTCTATCCCGTCATTGTAGATGTTTTGAGCTTCGCCATCCGATTTGAAATCCCCCCGACGTCCGACGCAGGTAACAAAAGCGGAATCCTTCACCATCTTCTATCCCGCCGATTGCGGATGAGTCTGAGCTTTCACCTCCCGATTAGAGAACCGTCTGACGACCGATCGACCGATTTTTGCCCGCCATGTGCGTATACCCAGCGTGATAAACGTTGGACCCGTCCACCGTTGCGGACGAAGGATCACTCTCGACTGCTGATATGAAAACCCTCTGATGCCCAATTTATGGTCTCCTCACATGTGTGAAAGGTTTATATATAACGGGGGCGATGGTTTGGGTTTTATATTGTTATTTTCGCTATCAAGCACTGTCACGCTGGGCACTATCATGTTGAGCTGTCGTTCTTTGGAGGGAGTGAAGGTCCCGCTGTCGCTGTACCAGCTTCCAGGTGGCAGAAGTGAATTTCCAACCGTCATCGACTCGCCCGTTTCACCGGATTGCCAGGTAGGTCTTTTTCCCCATCGCACTTAATCTATTAATGGTTTTCTCTCGGGGGTTTAGATGTTCCCGACGGTTCCCTCATCCGACTAGGTCTTAAGCTTATAGGAGTAGGAAGTTCATATTTTGACCATAAGGGGGAAGCGTTTTAACCCTTTGAGCAGTCTTGTTTTCACCTTTGGCTGCCTCAAACGCATAGGGGTTGAGGGGTTTCGGAGCAGACGGCCGTTACGCCGTCTGCGCCAAACCTCCCTGCACAGCCATGATAGGCAAAGGATATACAGGTCTGAGGATGACCATAAGGGTTTGTTGGTCGACTGTTATTCCCGTGGTGCGTTACCCGGCCTTTTAAGCCGTAGCCGTTTCGCGTTTCTGCGCGGCCTCATCGAGGTTTGAATGTTGAACCTGGAGTTTACCGGGGCGTATAGGTTTTTGAAAGGATTTCACGGTCACCAGTGTTGTTCCCTCGCCACTCAGACCCAGCCTATTGCTCGCGCCATCACGCACGACCCTGTGGTGCTCATTTCCCTAAAACCCTAGCTGGTTAAAGGGGATGTGTCGCCATTATAAGTCGTTGATTGAAAACAGTGCGGGTAGTGTTTTTATGGAATTATCCTATGCAGAAAGTGAAAATAATCCCTGTGAAATGTATAGTCAAATTAATGTAACATTCCCGCCGCGAGTCGCATGAGTCTTCATTAGTTATGTGTCTTCTGGGATTTATGGTTAAATTGTTGACTGGCATGAGCCCTCGCTGTGTTTGCTATACAATAGAATAATAGCTGAATGTTGCACCTTGCATATGATATATATGTTTGCTTCAATGTATTGCTACCATAGGAAAAGTGGCATGTTGCAGAATAATGTAGATTTAATACTGGCATAAGTATGGTTGATAAGCTTGCTTCATGTAGATTAGATCATAAAATGTTGCACCCTAGTCTCAAGGCATTATAGGGCTGAGCAATGTATGCATTGATACACTGAACCTTATCATACTAGGCATAGGACAATAGCACATTACACAGTATTGCATACTAGTTCAATTATTCAGCCTGAAGGGTTTATGTCTTAATTTCGTTGACTAGTTACAGTCATGATACACTTGAGAAAGAATAAACTGTTGCACAATGTCTGCAAATTCGAATTGCTTAATGTCACAATGTTATACATGGCAGGAGGAACTTACAATGTCCAAAAGGCAGAAAAAGAAGGCCCCTATGGTAAAAGAACAATAAGCAATAGAGGTCGTCACACAGACTGAATATATATATGAAGACACCCAATGTATTTCTGGTGTGGAGCCTGAGTATAAATGGGGTGACATATACAGATTGATTTCCCACAGGGAAGTTCCTGACATGGGTCTTGAAGAAGAACCCATATATGCGAACATAGAGAAATCTGCCATCATGAAGGTGGCCACAAGACAAGAGCTATTCCCTTGTTCTGAGCTGACTAGATGGATTCTGCCCCATACAAATACAGCCACCATGCTCATAGGAAATGTGGAAGGATAGGACTATGCTGCATTTAGCCCAAGATATGTGGCGTTGGCCTATCATTTTCCAGAACCTCAAATCTTTCTATCTGATGCTTGGCTGGATAACATCAGAATGGACCTGATAGAAACCCTTAAGAGAATGCTCTTGCCAGGAAAGATGTACAGACACAGAGCAACTGGAGAGTATGATACAGCAAGCTTGAGGGCTCCTTACAGATTTATAGCCCTAATGTTGAATAGGATCTTCGGGAGAGCCCATGGCAGACTCTTCAAATTTGAATGGATACCCATTATGTTCCACGTAGCAACCCAAGGAACAGTCTTCAATTGGGCCAGCCTAGTATCAAGCAGTCTTTCTTCTTGCGTGGCTACTTCCTTGGGAGGAGAATCCAAGAAAAAGTCCAAATTCTACATGAGCTCGATATTGGTAGATTGTATACTGTGCAACCAGCCTTTCCCTGGTCTCAAGTGTGTCTGGGACAGGGAAAGGATGCCTGTGTATGCTACCTATAGACCATTTTGGGCTTAGCAGTACCATAGCCACTACAGGGAGGTCTGCGAGCAGTTCATTATGCCACTCTACACACTCATCTTCCGGAAGGAATGTGACTGTATGTCAGAGGAGGCTATGCAGGTAATAGAAGGGAATGTAGACTATTTCCTGACTGAGAATGGCATGTACATCAGAATGTTTGGTGGCACGAAATGCCCCTTATTGCTGCCCAAATATGCAACAGATTATGTTATTCATAAAGAGAGAGTCAGGAAGGTATTCATTGATGGAATAGGGAATTACCTTTTTGAGCAAAAGAAGGCTACATATCCTCCGCTGCCATTCAAACTAGGTAGCTACAGATTTGCCAAGGCAAAGCAAGCTGCAGAGTTCATAGAAGAATTGGGGAAGTTCCATTTTGGTGAGATGCCTTTCCGAAGGAATGACACTCATGGTAAAATGGCAGAGCACTGTAAAGAACATAAAGTACATTTCGAGTACACTCACCACTTTGACAAGGAAGAATCTGTCTTCCGAATTGCCCCTAACTTGACAGCTTTGAGAAGGAGTTTTAAGCCTAAGAACCCCACCAAGGGTGGAAAAGGGGCTGAGCAAGCTAGAGCTAAGTAGGTCAGAGTTGAAGAAGAGGCCAAGAGGAGAGAGGAAGAGGCCCAGAAGCTAGAACAAGAAGCTGCAGAATGGATGCAAAAAGGAGAAGAAGAAAAAAGAAAAGTTGCTTAAGAAGCAGCTGAAAAGGCACAAGAGGCAGCCAAAGAAACAGAAGAGGCAGCCAGACAGGCAGCTGAGGAAGCAAAAAGAAAGCTAGATGAAGAGCTCCAAAAGCAGGAGGCTGAAAAAATAGAGCTGCCGCAACAAACAATTGCTGAAACATCAACAGGACAAACCCAGGAGGAGGAAAACCCCGAGGTATAAATCCTTCAAGTACCTACTGCTAGCACCCTGATGACTCCTACACTCTAGCTAGTGCCTTTCATCCAGAAAAAGGGTGAAGAAGTCCCCGACTTCAACACTGTCTATTATGACAGGGCCACCAAAAGAATAATGAGGAGGACAGAAAAGAAGGTGGAAGCAAAAGACCTATCAGGGAGGATGGTAACAGATACAGTCGTCATGCTAGGGACAGACAAGGATCCTAGGCTCACGATAAGAGCCGGGGATGCACTAATCGATGCCTCCTCAGATAACATAAATCAGGTAATGATTTAACTAGAGTCAGTTAAGAAGACCTCTGCTCAGCTAAAATACACACTGAGAAAAGAAAGAGATGAAGGTAATAGACTCAAGAGGAAATATGAGCACATGCAAAGGGAACTGGAATCCTCAAATGGTGAAGTCTACACCCTTCAAGTGGAGATGCAAGCAAAGGGAACAGCACAGGAGTCCCTAGAAAACATACAACAGGAAGCCCAAAGTCTAAAGAGTGATAAGGAGCAGTTACTGTCAAAGGTGATAGATCTGGAAGAGCAGCAGAAGATCATCTATGAGTCCAGTGATTCACAGGTTCAAGAGCTGAAAGGGAAGCTGGATTCTCTGACTGCTGATCTGGAGGCAGCCAAGGAGCAGCAAGTCGATTTGCAGCCATTTAAAGAATATATCCTACCTCAAAAGGCTAAAATGCTACAACTACAGACTGCTCTGGAAGAAGAGAGGTGCAAAGTCCTTCAGATTGATAGTAGGCTAGAAGGGATCATGGAAACTTCCCCATACTTTGTTGATCGATCTCAGGAGGTTCTTTAGGTCTTGAGTGCCAGAATGGAAAGGCCGGAATATGATGCCAAGACTCCAGAAGGGCTACCAGAAAAAGACCATCAAGCCCTCAAGAGAGATCACAACCTGATAGAGTTTTCCATCAGTACTGCAGAAGACTTCAAGAAGGCTGTAAAAAAGACGCAGGGAGCATGCTCAGAGTATTTCAGAAGGCTCCTGAATACGTACAACTGATGTCAAAAAAAGGTTGAGCATAGGCTTGAAGAGTTCCTGGACCATGAGGCCTTTATGGAAATATTACAGAAAAGATATCAAGATGCAGGGGCCAGAACTCAGCAGATTAGAGCCATTGATGACCTAGTACTGAAGAACGAGGTAGGCCACGCAGCTGTTAGTAAGCAGTTTCTAGAAGATCAGCTTCGGTTGAGTCCAGCAAGGATCGAGGCCATCAAGAACCAAGTTGAAAAGTTTGAAATCAACATTTAGTTCCTAGAGCCATGCGCTTTTGAAGGCATGGCTACTGAAGCAGCAGTGTGGAAGAAGTTCTTAGATAGCCAGGCGGGACCCTCCTCATAAAGGATTGGTCAAACTTTCTAATAATTTAATATTTTTGTAAAAGTTTTTGAGAAATGAAGCGTTGGGAGAGCAAACGGTTGGGAAGCCCAAAGGTCACTTTGGGCAGCCCAACCATTTTGACCTTTTGTATAAAAGTAGGAAGCGTAGAAGGAATAGGGGCTTTTTTCCCAGTAAGACTGGTGATGACATATTGTAAGAAGAACTACTTCATTTTGCAATAGAAATTACAGTTTGCCTGTTGAAAAAAGATCGGTGGGATTTCAAATGTTTTGCCATGGATAGTTGAAAGATGAACTACTTTGTTTTTCAGCATTGTGTCCATGAATCGTGAGATCGTTCTAACTTTATGACCTATGTCTTGTTTAAATGATTTCTGATTTATTTTATGAAATAACCACCATGAGTAATGCATGCTTATCATGAAACAATTAGTTATCTGGTTGTGGAAATATCTTTCATTGTTCATGCTTGTAAAAGTAAATGTCAGCTATCTGTAATTGCTTTTATCAAGTGTGCACATCCGCATTACTCATATATATTGAATATAAGTTGGCTCCCCGGGGATAGGTAGATAGAGATAGATGGATAGATAGATAGCTAGGTCAGTGCATAGATGCATGTGTGATTCAAATGTTGGTAAGCCTAAGACGAGAGGTAAGAACCTGCGCATCACATTGTGACTGCTCCCTGCATTCTTCACCACCCTACATGTTTAGTTCGATTCTTGCATAGCATTCTTAAGTTAAAATACAAATTCCGGTGGACTGGGCCGCAATCGGTAAAGCCTTTGTTTGTGTTTGACCTACGATAGCCGGACTGCAAAACCGGACGGATTCCCTATACCAAACAATCAACGGGCTAGTTGGGAACGTTGATTGGGGAGAATCCCTTTCTGTTGTCGCCTGCGATTTTCCAGGCCTCAACAGTTTTGGCACTAGAAGGAGGGCCACCAGTAAATGGCTGGCCGTGGAACTTAATTCCCCGAGACTATCCTACCAGCAGATGTTTCGAAGCTTGCAACCTAACTCAAGAATTTGCAGATTCCGGTACTATCCTTGAAGGATTGTTTTTCCCAGTGACTTATCTATTTATCTTTGCTCATGGCTGGTAATCAACCCAACCCTTTGCCGGCATGGAAAGCTAGGTCCCCTCTGAACTTAACACCTCCTTTGCATAATCTACCTCAAGCCTTTGACAAGATTTTGCCTAAGTTTGACCCTGAGGAAGGGATTGCTATCGATGATCACCTCCAAATATTTTACCTAGCATTAGAAGGGCTAAGGGCTGGGGAGTATGAAGATGTGGTTTGTAGGCTGTTCCCGCACACTCTGAAAGGAGCAGTAGCATCTTGGTATTTCAGTCTGCCTGCAAACTCCATTCCTGATTGGAGCACCTTTGAAAGAGTTTTCAGAAGTAAATATACAGCTCAGAAGACACATGCCTCATTGATGAATGGTATTGGTAGGCCAGGAAAAGAGAAGAGTGAAAAGGTACATAGTTTCACTCAGAGATTTTCAATGTACCTAAAAAAAATTTCTGCAGTGGACAGACCTTCAGACAAGGTTTTAATTGAGTATTACACCTCAGCCCTGGGCCCTGAACTGGCCATGTTTTCCAAGATGAAAGTCAAGCCTACACTGGAAGAGACTTATGAAGAGGCTGAAAGGGTAGAGGCTGAAAGTGAGAGTGTAGAAGATTATCCTGATTCACTTGAAGACAATATTAAGACGGGAAGAATCTCATTGCTGTCAAAACCTAGAGAAGATCAACCGCATGATTATCAGGGAATGATGAAAATGCTCCAGAAATTATCCAACCGAATAATAGATCTGGAAAGGGAAGTAGACATTTAGAAATCTTATAAGCCTCACTATCCGAAAAGAGAAAACAACGACCAATGGCAAGTTCCTCCTTCCAATTCGGCATCAATAAACATAACAGAAGTGGGAGGGGATAATTTTTGTACCTTTCACCAACAACCTCATTCCGAGAAGAAGTGTCCTCAATGGTTACATTCAATGGCATTGGTGATGAACAAGTTGTTGGACCCTAAATTGATTAAGGACAGTGGGGAGGAAGAAAAGGAGAAACAGATCATAAGAAAACCAGAGGATGATACTATGTTCTCATGGAATGGTATTTCACTATTTGACATTGAAGATGACACTCCTAAATCTGAATGCACATCTACAACCAAAAAGGACATGGGAGTCATATACCAAGAAAATGAAATGGTTTCTAAAATTAACAATGTGTAGGAGAATGTAAAGAAGTTGGACGAAGGCAAAATGCATAAGAACATTACCCTCAACCAGAGGACCGAGCAAATCATGGAGACTGTCGAACTTGTAGATGAACAGACAAGTCGTAGTGGGGAAAACTTTGATGAAACTCAAGAGCTAACAAAGGATATACCTACTCAAAACCAACTAGGGAAAGAAGACCAAGAACCAGGTTGGAAAGAAAACCTTGACACCCCACCTTTTCTCTTGACTCTATAGATGCTGAATTACAATGTGCATAATTGCTTAGTAGACTCTGGAGCAGCAGTGAATGTGATGCCCCTTAAGATTCGTAAAAAGATTAATGGACAACTAGAGTCCACACCTCGTGAAGTAACGCAATTGGATCGCACAGGTGTCAAGGTGGTGGGAGAAATGAAGAATGTGCTCATTCGTTTGGCTGCAAACAATAAGATATGTCAATTTATTGACATTATGGTTGCTGACATAC
>LPNX010112722.1:774105-808372 GCA_001517045.1 Pseudotsuga menziesii | reverse complement strand
ACCATGGTTAGGTAACTCATGTCTAAATCCAGCTCATTCCTTAGTCCTCTAGTTTTAAAATTTCAGGAATGGGCAAAATTTTTGTTTTCTTTTGTTTTTCTTTTGTACATAAATAAATTGTTTGTTTTTACTAGGTGTTGGTTTTCTTGCTTTGCTGATGTTTTCCTTTAGTACTTTGCTTTCTTTCCTTTTGGGTTTGAATAAAGAGGCAAAATTTTGGTTGCAATGGAAGCATCAGGTTTCTTTATTAACTAAAATCTTGAGTGAGAGACTGTGCATTAAATCATAAGAATGTCTTCTAGTAACCGTATTCCTAACTGGCATGAATTCATTGAAGTCTCTCTTAACCCCTGTAAATAACTCAGAAGTAAAGGAGGTCTGGAATACTATTTCGAGGCTCCGTCCACCTCACATTTTAATATCCGAGGGGGTGACAACATAAGATCCATGGAAAGGAAGCAGAGTAAGACAGTATATCATATATAAATGATCCCATGCCATAATGTCAGAAAAGCTAAAAGCTATCAAGAGTCAAAACTCCTGAAAGGAATAAGACATACCAAAACAAAGCTTGACAAGCATGAAATACTAAAATGGCCACAAGATCCTCTCTGTCCGTGAATTAAAATATGAAGTATCTTGTTCACACAAAAGCACACTATGGGATAGAGGATCCTGAATTAAAATTCAGTAAGAAAGGCCTGCAGAAGGACTCAGATCAAAGGAATACAATTTAAATAGCACAAAAGTGCAAATTGGCATGGGAATGAGGAACAAAAGGATTATACTACTTACTATCTGTTACAATCCTGTGGTGTCCAAGATGGAAACTACCTAAGGACAAGCAAAATAAACCTCACATACTTGGCCTCAAAAGAGTTATTCAGACCTAAAACACTGCTGATGTTACCTTCTCCCGAAAGAATGGGCTTCATTTGAATAACTTAATGCATAATTTGGGCTGGCTTAGGAATGCAGACATCTAGAAGATTTCGATTTTAGTCAGACAGTCTTGAGCTGGGAAAAGAGTTAATTCAGAAATCTGGGGTTCACCAGGTAGTCGCCAATTGTTGCAGCTGCAACAATTTCCCAAAATTCTAAAAATTTCTGGGACCCTCTTTTGTTTTGGATTAGCTTGTTTTGCCTTCCCTACTTTGATGCATTGTTTTCTTAGAATTTTTTAATGCTTGAAGCCTTGGAAATCCTTTGGAAACTAGCCAGATTGCTGTTGATTGAACGTACTTGAAGCTTGTTGAAATCGGAAGTTGTTTTGCTTGAGTTTTCCACCGTTGCGGCTGTTGTGAAGTTCCCCCCCCGATTGAAGAACCTTTCGATTGCCGATTCCTTTTATTTACGGCGGGCACTTTTCTGATTAGGAATCGGACGATCTTTCGATATTCTATCCCACCGTTGCGGATGTTTTGAGCTTCACCATTCGATTTGAAATCCCCCCTACGTCCGACGCAGGTAACAAAAGCGGAAGCCTTCACCATCGTCTATCCCGTCGATTGCGGATGAGTCTGAGCTTTAACCTCCCAATTAGAGAACCGTCCGACGGCCGATCGGCCGATTTTTTCCCGCCATGCGTGTATACCCGGCGTGATAAATGTTGGACCCGTCCGCTATTGCGGAAGGAGGATCACTCTTGACTACCGATATGAAAACCCTCCGACGCCAGATTTATGGTGTCCTCGAACGTGTGAAAGGTTTATATATAACGGGGGCGACGGTTTGGTTTTTATATTTTTATTTTCGCTATCGAGCACTGTCGCGGTGGGCACTATCACGTTGAGCTGTCATTCTTTGGAGGGAGTGAAGGTCCCATTGTCGCTGTAGCTTCCAGGTGGCAGAAGTGAATTTCCAACTGTCATCGACTCACCCGTTTCACCGGATTGCCAGGTAGGTCTTTTTCCCCATCGCACTTAATCTATTAATGGTTTTCTCCCGGGGGTTTATATGTTCCCGGCGGTTCCCTCATCCGGATAGGTCTTAAGCTTATAGGAGTAGGAAGTTCATTTTTTGACCATAAGGGGGAAGCATTTTAACCCTTTGAGCAGTCTTGTTTTCGCCTTTTGTTGCCTCGAACGCATAGGGGTTGAGGGGTTTCGGCGCAGACGGCCGTTACGCCATCTGCGCCAAACCTCCCTACGCAGCCATGATAGGCAGAGGATAGACAGGTCTGAGGATGACCATAAGGGTTTGTTGGTCGACTGTTATTCCCATGGTGCGTTACCTGGCCTTTTAAGCCGTAGCCGTTTCGCGTTTCTGCGTGGCCTCGTCGAGGTTTGAATGTTGAACCCATAGTTTGCCGGGGCATATAGGTTTTTGAAAGGATTTCACGGTCACCAGTGTTGTTCCCTCGCCACTCGGACCTAGCCTGTTGCTCGCGCCATCACGCACGACCCTGTGGTGCTCATTTGCCTAAAACCCTAGCTGGTTAAAGGGGATGTGTCGCCATTATAAGTCGTTGATTGAAAACAGTGCGGGTAGTGTTTTTATGGAATTATCCTATGCAGAAAGTGAAAATAATCCCCACGAAATGTATAGTCAAATTAGTGTAACTTTCCCACCACGAGTCGCATGAGTCTTCATTAGTTATGTGTCTTTTGGGCTTTATGGTTAAATTGTTGACTGGCACGAGCCTTCGCTGTGTTTTCTATACAATAGAATCATAGCTGAATGTCGCACCTTGCATATGATATATATGTTTGCTTCAATGTATTGCTACCATAGGAAAAGTGGCATGTTGCAGAATAATGTAGATTTAATACTGGCATAAGTATGGTTGATAAGCTTGCTTCATGTAGATCAGATCATAAAATGTTGCACCCTAGTCTCAAGGCATTATAGGGCTGAGAAATGTATGCATTGATACACTGAACCTTATCATACTAGGCATAGGACAATAGCACATTGCACAGTATTGCATTCAATTATTCAGCCTGAAGGGTTTATGTCTTAATTTCGTTGACTGGTTACAGTCATGATACACTTGAGAAAGAATAAACTGCTGCACAATGTCTGCAAATTCGAATTGCTTAATGTCACAATGTTATACATGGCAGGAGGAACTTACAATGTCCAAAAGGCAGAAAAAGAAGGCCCCTATGGTCGAAGAACAATCAGCAATAGAGGTCGTCACACGGACTGAATATATATATGAAGACACCCAATGTATTTCTGGTGTGGAGCCTGAGTATAAATGGGTGAAATATACAGATTGATTTCCCGCAGGGATGTTCCTGACATGGGTCTTGAAGAAGAACCCATATATGCGAACATAGAGAAATCCACCATCATGAAGGTGGCCACAAGACCAGAGCTGTTCCCTTGTTCTGAGGTGATTAGATGGATTCTGCCCCATACAAATACAGCCACCATGCTCATAGGAAATGTGGAAGGCCAGGGCTATGCTGCATTTATCCCAGGATATGTGGCGTTGGCCTATCATCTGCCAGAACCTCAAATCTTTCTATCTGATGCTTGGTTGGATAACATCAGAATGGACCTGATAGAAACCCTTAAGAGAATGCTCTTGCCGGGAAATTTGTACAGACACAAAGAAACTGGAGAGTATGATACAACAAGCTTGAGGGCTCCTTACAGATTTATAGCCCTGATGCTGAATAGGATCTTCGGGAGAGCCCATGGCAGACTCTTCAAATTTGAATGGATACCCATTATGTTCCACGTAGCAACCCAAGGAACAGTCTTCAATTGGGCCAGCCTAGTATCAAGCAGTCTTTCTTCTTGCGTGGCTACTGCCTTGGGAGGAGAATCCAAGAAAAAGTCCGAATTATACATGAGCTCGATATTGGTAGATTGTATACTGTGCAACCAGCCTTTCCCTGGTCTCAAGTGTGTCTGGGATAGGGAAAGGATGCCTGTGTATGCCGCCTATAGACCATTGTGGGCTCAACAGTACCATAGCCACTACAGGGAGGTCTACGAGCAGTTCATTATGACACTCTACACACTCATCTTCTGGAAGGAATGTGACTGTATGTCAGAGGAGGCTATGCAGGTAATGGAAGGGAATGCAGACTATTTCCTGACTGAGAATGGCATGTACATCAGAATGTTTGGTGGCACGAAATGCCCCTTATTGCTGCCCAAATACGCAACAGATTATGTTATTCATAAAGAGGCAGTCATGCAGGTATTCATTTATGGAATAGGGAATTACCTTTTTGAGCAAAATAAGGTTACATATCCTCCGCTGCCATTCAAACTAGGTAGCTACAGATTTGCCAAGGTAAAGCAAGCTACGGAGTTCATAGAAGAATTGGGGAAGTTCCATTTTGGTGAGATTCCTTTCCGAAGGAATGACACTCATGGTAAAATGGAAGAGCACTGTAAAGAACATAAAGTACATTTCGAGTACACTCACCACTTTGACAAGGAAGAATCTGTCTTCCGAAGTGCCCCTAACTTGACAGCTCTGAGAAGGAGGTTTAAGCCTAAGAACCCCACCAAGGGTGGAAAAGGGGCTGAGCAAGCCAGAGCTGAGCAGGCCAGAGTTGAAGAAGAGGCCAAGAGGAGATAGGAAGAGGCCAAGAAGCTAGAACAAGAAGCTACAGAATGGCTGTAGAAAGGAGAAGAAGAAAAAAGAAAAGCTGCCCAAGAAGCAGCTAAAAAGGCACAAGAGGCAGCCAAAGAAACAGAAGAGGCATCCAGACAGGCAGCTGAGGAAGCAAAAAGAAAGCTAGATGAAGAGCTCCAAAAGCAGGAGGCTGAAAAAACAGAGCTGCCGCAACAATCAATTGCTGAAACATCAACAGGACAAACCCAGGAGGAGGCAAACCTCAAGGTACAAATCCTTCAAGTACCTGCTGCTAGCACCCTAGTGACTCCTACGCTCCAGCTAGTGCCTTTCATACAGAAAAAGGGTGAAGAAGTCCCCGACTTCAACATTGTCTATTATGACAGGGCCACCAAAATAATAATGAGGAGGACAGAAAAGAAGGTGGAAGCAAAAGACCTATCAGGGAGGATGGTAATAGATACAGTCGTCATGCTAGGGACACACAAGGATCCTAGGCTCACGATAAGAGCTGGGGCTACACTAATCGATGCCTCCTCAGATAACATAAATCAGGTAATTATTGAACTAGAGTCAGTTAAGAAGACCTCTGCTCAGCTAAAAGACACACTGAGAAAAGAAAGAGATGAAGGTAATAGACTCAAGAGGAAATATGAGCACATGCAAAGGGAACTGAAATCCTCAAAAGGTGAAGTCTACACCCTTCAAGTGGAGATGCAAGCAAAGGGAACAGCATAGGAGTCCCTAGAAAATGTACTATAGGAAGCCTAAAGTCTAAAGAGTGATAAGGAGCAGTTACTGTCAAAGGTGATAGATCTGGAAGAGCAGCAGAAGATCATCTATGAGGCCAGTGATTCACAGGTTCGAGAGCTGAAAGGGCAGCTGGCTTCTATGACTGCTGATCTGGAGGCAGCCAAGGAGCAGCAAGTCGATTTGCAGCCATTTAAAGAATATATCCTGGCTCAAAAGGCTAAAATGCTACAACTGCAGACTGCTCTGGAAGAAGAGAGGTGCAAAGTCCTTCAGATTGATAGCAGGCTAGAAGGGATCATGGAAACTTCCTCATACTTCGTTGATCAATCTCAGGAGGTTCTTGAGGTCTTGAGTTCCAGAATGGCAAGGTCGAAAGATGATGCCGAGACTCCAAAAGGGCTACCAGGAAAAGACCATCAAGCCCTCAAGAGAGATGACAAACTGATAGAGTTCGCCATCAGTACTGCAGAAGACTTCAAGAAGGCTGTAAAAAACGACGCAGGGAGCATGCTTAGAGTATTTCAGAAGGATCCTGAATACGTACAACCGATGTCAAACAAAGGCTGAGCATAGGCTTGAAGAGTTCTCGGACCATGAGGCCTTTATGGAAATATTATAGAAAAGATATCAAGATGCAGGGGTCGGAACTCAGCAGATTAGAGCCATTGATGACCTAGTACTGAAGAACGAGGTAGGCCACGCAGCCGTTAGCATGCAGTTTCTAGAAGATCATCTTTGGTTGAGTCCAGCAAGGATCGAGGCCATCAAGAACCAAGTTGAAAAGTTTGAAATCAACATTCAGTTCCTAGAGCCATGCACTTTTGAAGGTATGGCTACTGAAGCAGCAGCGTGGAAGAAGTTCTTAGATAGCCAGGCGGGACCCTCCTCATAAAGGACGGGTCAAACTTTGTAATAATTTAATATTTTTCTAAAAGTTTTTGAGAAATGAAGCGTTGGGAGAGCAAAAGGTTGGGAAGCCCAAGGGTCACTTTGGGCAGCCCAACCATTTTGACCTTTTGTATAAAAGTAGGAAGCGTAGAAGGAATAGGGGATTTTTTCCCAGTAAGATTGGTGATGACATATTGTAAGAAGAACTACTTCATTTTGCAATATAAATTACAGTTTGCCTGTTGAAAGAAGATCAGTGGGATTTCAAATGTTTTGCCATGGATAGTTGAAAGATGAACTACTTTGTTTTTCAGCATTGTGTCCATGAATCATGAGATCGTTCTAACTTTATGACCTATGTCTTGTTTAAATGATTTCTGATTTATTTTATGAAATAACCACCATGAGTAATGCATGCTTATCATGAAACAATTAGTTATCTGGTTGTGGAAATATCTTTCATTGTTCATGCTTGTAAAAGTAAATGTCAGTTATCTGTAATTGCTTTTATCATGTGTGCACATCCGCATTACTCATATATATTGAATATAAGTTGGCTCCCCGGGGATAGGTAGATAGAGATAGATGGATAGATAGATAGCTAGGTCAGTGCATAGATGCATGTGTGATTCAAATGTTGGTAAGCCTAAGATGAGAGGTAAGAACCTGCGCATCACATTGTGACTGCTCCCTGCATTCTTCACCACCTTGCATGTTTAGTTCGATTCTTGCATAGCATTCTTAAGTTAAAATACAAATTCCGGTGGACTGGGCCGCAATCGGTAAAGCCTTTGTTTGTGTTTGACCTACGGTAGCCGGACCGCAAAACCGGATGGATTCCCTATACCAAACAATCAACGAGCTAGTTGGGAACGTTGATTGGGGTGAATCCCTTTCTGTTGTCGCCTGCGATTTTCCAGGCCTCAACAGAGTGCATGTTTCAATGGTGGAGATCAAGTAGGTGATGAATATATGGCAGAGAATGATTCCGCTGATTGAACATGTGCAGATAAAGACATAATTGAAATTTGCTAAATGTGGTAGGCCCTTTACACTTGGACGACGGATATTACATGTTGTTTTGATCAAAGGCTGAGAATAATTCCATGAATTGAAGTTGTACAGAGGAAAATTGGTGTTGATATTGGCAGAATTGAATATGGGCCACATATTTTGACGATCTTGATGAAAGTTAAATGTAGATCCATGGATAAAAATGGTTCTGCCTATCCAAAATGCGAGGAATGGAATTTTTGGTGTAAGTGTGGAAAATGTAGGTGTAGAAGGTGGTCAAGGGTGTATATTTAAGCTAAGGTGAATATACGGTTATAAATCAACCAGAGTGTAGAAGTTATAAGATGGATAGAAAAGGTCGTATAACTGGAAATCAAGGTTTAAGGTGAATCAAAATGGATGGCTCAGATTGGAAAGGGGTACTAATAAAAAATGGATATCTATTCTGGTTTTCAAAGTTGCATGAGGAATAAAGAAGAGTGAAATAAGAGGGAGTAAGATAGTATGGTTGACCAATAGTCAAAAATCCAGGGCTCAGATTGAAGAATACTAGATCTATGGGTGAGATTAAATTTCAAAGAAAAAGGTGCACAGTCAATATGAAGAATAAAATAATATAAGGACAAGCACGTGGATTCAAACCATTTGTTTTTTCTGGAGCATTGGAAAATGAGAATTCAAACGGTGCGGAAGGCGCCACCGTGGACAAACTTTGGAAATATCTGTCAGCTGAATAGGTAGGTTCATTTCTCCGTTGAACTAGTATTTCATGGCTGAAATGGAAGATTTAGAGGTTCGGAATCTTGAGTATCATAATGTTGAAGAAACCCTTGAGGATAAAGATTCTAAAATCCTTGACACTATCTTTCTAAATGATAATGTAGAAACCACCAAAAACAAATTGAAAATCCTCAAAGATCATGGAATTGATACTCATGGAGTATTCAGTTCATATTACTTTTATTTTTCTGTCGAACAAACCCCAAATTTTCCACAGTTTGTTGAGTCCTACGCCAGTAATTACTCTCCTTTTGAAGGAGTAATTATCCATGCATCTAGGTCTAAGATTTTGTGTCCAGTAAATTCCCTTGTCATCCAAAATACTTTGTTAATTATTGTTGATTTTTTCCAAATGTAAAAAGAATACAAAGAACAAAACCTATTCTAGATTTTCTGAGAGTCTTTAGTCGAACAAAAAGAAACTTTCCTCAAAGCCTGCTCAAAAACTGATAGTCAGTTGTTAAATCACCCTTTTCCCATTGATTAAAACTTCTTTAATGAAGAAACACGGCCTCTCATAACCTTGGCAAGTTAGTTTTTGGGGTTGGATATGAATAAGTACATCACATAACCTTTCTTGATTCTAATGTTCACCCGTAGTATTGGTCAAGTAGGTCCTGATCAATTGATTCAATCCATGCAATCATCATGTCTTAAATTTGATGATTTTTTAGTTGAGAACGTTTGTTCTCAGTTAATAAACTTCCACACGACAAGAACTTTCAGATTTCAATATTTTTATTACTAAGGATGTTTTTAACATTCAATGAAGATAATTTACAACTCCCATAAATGGTTATAACAAATGAAATGAGTAGGTATTTTTGTAAGTTTATGATTTTTCTTATGTCACTGGTATATAATGTTTTCTTTCAAGAAAGATTACCCAGAGTACTATCAGAAATGAAATAATTATTATAGTTATCACCTGAAAGAAGAGTAGGGGATTGGTCCTTTCTAAACATAATACGGTGATTAAGGTATATGGGTTTTCTCATCAACCCTATGTCTTGCCATCATTTTTGAAAGTGAGAGTGTTTGCGTTGGAATTGTTTAAACAAAGGCTAATGAATATGAACATTTCTTGAGCTTAAAGAAGAATTTAGAAATTAAATTTCCATGGACAGTTGGTCCTCTTACAATTAAAAGTAAATCATCCCTTTCAACGATCGAAAGCATGCTCAGAGAAATGGGATTTTAAGTGGAAGTTGTAGTTAATTATGACCCTCAGCATGTCATCTCAAATAGGATACAAGAAAATAAAAATAAACCATTTGAGCATTCTCAGGTGGCTGGACCGTCTGAAGCAGCAAATTGGATAGATTAACCCATGGATATTAATAATGGTGAGGATATGCAAGAAGATTCACTTTCATCTCGCCCAGGGAGCTCTCCTCCTTATCAAGATATTTCTAGTATTGTTCCTGCAGCTGCTCATGTCACTCCATTGGCTAGTTTTTTTTCTGAAAAAAAAAAAAAAAGGTGAATAAGAGAGATCTCTCAGAAGCCATGGATGTAGATGAGGAAGATACTGCTAGAACACCCAGGAAGCAAAAGATTAATAAAACAGGGAAACTTGTACAAGTCACAAAAGCAAAAGGAAAAAAAGAAGCAGATGAGTATCAAAGGCCCAGCCTTTGAAATCCAGGAATATACCTTTGATAAAATTCCCAAAGGAGCTACAGATAAGTACAAGTCCAAGACTGAATTGCTAGACAAATATAAAGGTGTTGGAGAAAAATATTCTAAGGAAACATTGAAATTATATGATGAAGTGAGAATACACCTTATGTACAATCTGGTACAAATTCCCTTTCCCAATCTATGTCTCAAATAATCATTAAATATTTATAAACCACTAGTTTGAAGAACCAAAATAAAAATTTGGAAGACATAGCTGGAAAAAAAAAAGAGAAAATGAAAGAAATATTTTGGAAAAAAATGTAAGGAGCTAGTAGAAAAGAATGATAAATTGGAAAAGCAGGTTACAGGACAATCAGCCTTATAGGGAGCAAAGCACCTTATATGGGATGTATTGACAATAGAAGCAGCCAATATTAGGCCTTATTTGGATTTTAATCTAGACAAGGAGATTGTCACACAGGAAGCTAGACATAATGTCTTGATGGTAAAGCCAGTCTTAAATAAAAATCCTACAGACACAACTCACAATGTAATCAGTTTTTTGAACAGTTCGACAGAAGAGGAAATAATGAAAGCAAATATCCAGGATAGGGTCTTTATTATCACAAAGAAAGAAGAGTGGTGAATAAATATCATCATTTAGAAACAGTTCAAGAAAAAATTCATGTTATACATAGTCAAATTAAGGAACTCATTCAACTTTTTAATCCTTTATTCAAAATAGGAATTCCTTTCTTTTGGGAAGAGAAAGGAGGAATGTGGTCTCAGAAGGAGTATAATGGTAGATTAATTAGCTGTAGATTAGATCACATACAATTTGATGATATGCAAAAAAAATCCTTGTCAGGAAAAACTATGATTGATAAATTAGCTGGAGACTTTGAAATGTTGTTTGACTTTAAATATACATGTGCCAAATTTCCATATTTCTCTTATTCAAAAAACGTGGAGCTCAGGTTATTGGCTAAGGAAATGATCAATATGGATCTCCCAGCAGCTGATCAATGGAAGACAGATGAAAATTACAAGAAAAGTAAATACAAGTTTCCCCAATGAAGACATGCCTGAGCATGAAAAGGATCAAAGAGGAAATTGTAGAATGATTAAGTGAGCTAGGATCCTGAGGATGCATTACTGTTCTAAATCCAACATGTAGGTTAACCTCATATTTTATGTTTTATGTAAATCATGGACAATGTGCCACATTAGAGTTTGTTGGAATTTTGTTTCTCAATTTGTAACTAATTTTGGCCCTATTTTGAGGTTGGTCTCGAGGATCTAAGAAACTATAAGTATACCCTCAACATAGGAAGAAAGGGTTAAAACCTGTGAGACTTTTGTGTTATGTAATTTTGAGATATGTCTTTAATAAAAGTTACAGATCCAAATGTTGGCCTTTGAATGCAAAAAATCATGTATATTTCTTAGTTACATTCTGTGATTTCTCTTCTTTATGTGCATGTCCTTCTTGTTAATATTTCCATTATGTTTTCTTTCATATCTGAGATAAGCGTGTGATAGTTTTTAGAATTCATACTTAGTTATGCTTTGTCTATCATTCCATATATTCACAAATCGTTTCTACCAAAGTTAATGCAGAATTCATCTAGATGGTGCTCTATGTTAATGGATTGTCATCATTTCTTCCTTGTCACTAGACCAAAAACATATTGACCATAACCGAAGAATTATCTTGCTTTTGTAGACATTTCCCATGCAAACTGCTATGTTCTTTCTTAATAATTGCGACTCCATATCCCAATGTACCCTTACCCAGTTTCAACCATAACAATATCTAAATTTCATTTCATGTTGATTGTGAAGGTGATGCTGAACCTATTGAAGATCAAATCCATCATTTCGGTGATTTGGATTCTGATATATACCTCACAGAAACAAAACATAACATATATTCTCAAGAGGATGATATTAATGATTTTGAGGTAGAATCAGAGCAGTACCAAAGGTAATACCTACATGCTATGGATGATGTCCAAAGAAAGATTCAATTGAGGAATAGAGATGTTACTATCAATAAAGGAAGGCTCAATCCAAATCAGCCTTCTAGTAGTCAATAGAACACCTATAAGAAAAAAAAGAACAAATTGTATATAAAGAACTTGTAAATAAAGTAGAAAAGACAAATGAAGTTAAATAGCCAGCACTGATAGATGTGGAAAAAACTGTTTCAACTTTCAACCTGCAAACAGAGCTCTCAAAGGTAAAAATCTCCATCCCTTCCAATGAGTTGCTAAGAAACAGAGAATATAGAAACAAGATAACAGGTATGGTTAGGAATCAGGGATAATTTCAACCTGATATCTTAGAAGTGAATGATGATGCTCCTACTATTTTATTTGGGTCTAAAATGAAAAATGGAGATGAGGATGAAGTTCCCCCTTTTTACCTAAGTATAAATGTACATGTTATGGTTGTGCACAATGCCATGTTAGATTATGGTGCCTCCCATAATCTGATGCCAAAGGGAGTGGTAGAAAGTTTGGGATTAGAAGTTACTAGACCATATAAGGATTTGTACTCTTTTGATTCCAAGAAGGTAAAATGTCTTGGACTGATTAAAGATATGGTAGTAATTTTGACAGAAATGCCCTCTAAAACTGTGGTAATGAATGTTTTCCTAGCAGACATTCCTCCTAAATTTGGTGTGTTATTGTCAAGGTCTTGGACCTCTAAATTAAAAGGAAGTATGCAAATGGACATGTCCTATGCTACCATTCCTATGGCTGGAAGGAATAAAAGGTTATATGGTGAGAAAAGATCCCCATGTGTAGTTAGCAGCCAATACAAACCAGATAATCATGCTCTATATTCTATTGATACCGACTTTGGCTCTTCAATTTTCTTTAATGATGTTTCTCCCTGTGATCTTGGAATTCCTGCACCTATTGAATTTAAGGAGGAAGAAGAGTCTGCAAAGAAACAATAAGATTTAGAGAAGAAACATAAAGAAGAAGGTATCTCGACCATGTATTTTGATGGATCAATGGCTAATGTTGGTGCTGGTGCAGGTGTGTATATTATTTCTCCCATTAAAGATTTTAAAGGTCTATCTTATAAGTTAACTTTTGAATGTACTAACAATGTGGCAGAGTATGAAGCTTTACTGTTAGGGTTGCATGATTTGAAATATATTGGAGCCAAATGGGTGCAAGTCATGGGAGACTCAGAGAAGTAATAAGTCAGTTAAATGACAGCTATCAAACCAAACATCTCAGAATGAGGGCTTATAGAAATGAAGTGTGGTATATGTTTGGTAATTATTTTACCGAGCATACAATCATAGTTCCCAGATATGAAAACACAGTGGTCGAGTGTTTAGCTGTGGTTGCTGGTAAATTCAAAACTCTCACTGCTGGCCAAAGGAAGTATAAGGTTGACATTATAAACAGACCCTCCCTACCAGATAATTCCAAAATACTGGAAGGTATTTGAAGATGATATGCAGATTAAGAGATTTTTGGAGTTATCTGGTGAGTTTGTAAATACTCGGGTAGATAATGAAAATGACAGTCTTGATAACTTTCAAGATGTCGAAGACAGTGAAGAAATAATTGTTCAAAAAAAGGAAGTACAAAAACTCCTTGGGGGGGGAGGATATAGTTCAGTTGAAGGGTAATCATATCCCAGAGGCCTGATCCCTCTATAAAAGTTGTTTGACCAAAACAATGTTGCTAAGAATCTGAAGATGAAACCTATTGATGATGTTGTCAAAGATAAAAATATAGGGACCGAAGAGAATCCAAATGTCATAAAACTATCCAAGATATTGCATGTCAAAGAAAAAGAATATTATATCAATTTGATGAAAAGGTAAACTAACATCTTTGCCTGGAGCTATGAATATCTTAAAGAGTGTGATACCTCCATCATACAACATACTATCCCTATAAAACCCGGTCAAAAACCTTTTAGACATAAATTCAGAAGAGTTAATTCAATGTTGTTTCCTGTCATTGAGAACGAAATCAAAAAATTGTTCAACGCCAAGATCATTGTAACTCTGAGATTCTCCAAGTGGGTTGTGAATCTGGTGCCTGTTAGAAAGAAGAATGGTGAAATCCGGCTTTGTATAGATTTCAGAAATCTTAACAAAGTCTCTTTGAAAGATAATTATCCTTTTCCCAAGATGGAATGCATTGTGTAGAAAGTGGTGGGGTCTGAAAGAATTTCCACCATGGATGGTTTTTCAGGATACAATCAGATAAAGGTGTTACCTGAGGATCAAGAGAATATTTCCTTCACTACACCATGGGGTACTTTTATGTATGCCAATATTCCTTTTGGTATAACGAATGTAGGGGCCACTTTCCAGTGTGCCATGGACATTGCCTTTGCATAGGAAAAAGATAAATCCATGGTTGTCTATATGGATGATATCATTATGTACTCTAGACCTGACAGGGAACATATCGGGCATTTGGAGAAATTTTTCCTGAAATGTAAGAAGCATGGAATATCATTAAACCCCAGTAAATCAAACTTTGCATTGGAGGAAGGAAAATTGTTGGGACATATCATTTCAAAATATTGTATAAAAACTGATCCAGAGAGGACCAAGCCAATCCTGAAGGTTGAAGAACCAAGGAGCAAAAAGGAAGTGCAATCCTTCATTGGACAGGTAATTTTTCTAAGAAGGTTCATCCCCAGTTTTGTTGAGATACTAATGAATATCACTAACATGCTGAAAAAGGACCATGAGGTTAAATGGACAGTGGATGCAAGGAGAGTTTTTAGAGATATAAAACAGGCTATCAAAGAAGCCCCTGTTCTGGTAAGTCCGGATTTTAGCAAAGATTTTTTAATCTTTTCTTATTCTTATAATCACAATGTTGCTGGAGTGTTGTTATAGAAAAATGATCAAAATGTTGAGCAACCTATAGCCTTTTTTAGAAAAGTGTTAAGAGATGCGGATTTGAAATATGACATAATGGAGAAACAAGTGTATTCTCTAGTAAAATCTCTGAAATATTTCAAAGTCTATGTTCTAAATTGAATCCTTGCAACTAAATTTCTTGACCATTCATTCAAACTAGCTTGATGCAGAAGTGTAGGTAATTCCTAATTTCTCCATGTCTCCATGGTATTTTGACATTGTGTATGTGCTGCAAAATTTACAGGCTCCTACATGGTTAAGCAAAACATGGGCAAGGTCAGTGAAGCTAAAATATTCCAAGTTTTGTATTCTAAATGAATATCTATATTGGAAAGCTCCTGGTGGTATTTTATTAAATTTTCTTTTGGAGAATGAATCCTAGCATATTATAGAGGAGTTTCATAATGGATATTGTGGAGGGAATCATTCTTGGAAAGTAACAACAAACAAAATTTTTAGAGTTGGTTTCTATTGGCCCTCGTTATTTTCTAATGTTTATAAAGAGATCACTAAGTGCCACCAATGCCATATTTTTTATGGTAAGAGGAAACTTGTTCCACTTCCTCTTAATCCAATATCTGTAGAAGATCCTTTTCAACAGTGGGGACTAGACTTCATTGGGGAAATAAATGCAAACTCTTTAGGACAACATAGATGGATTTTTAAGACCACATACTATTTTAAAAAGTGGATTGAAGCAATACCTACCAGGAGGGTTGTTGATGCAATGATTATGGGTTTTCTGGAAGAAAACATTTTGGCTAGGTTTGGGTGCCCCAGGAGGATTGTGACAGAAAATGCAATAGCTTTCAAGTCTAAGAAAAATATTAATTTTTGTCATTAGTATCATATCATCCTCAACCATTCTACTACCTATTATCCATAGGGGAATGGGCTAGAAGAATCTTCAAATAAAATCTTGGTAAGGATTATCAAGAAGTTGTTAGAAGATAACAAAAAGATCCTAGCATACGAAGCTTAAATATGCTTTGTGGACTGACAGAATAAGCACAAAAAGGGCAATTGGAATGTCACCATTCTAGTTAGTATATGGAGCTGAGGTAGTTTTTCCAGCATCCTTGGGAGTGCCAGTATTGAGGTTGTTGCAGGAACAACAGAATGAGATAAGTCAAATGCAGAGAAGGATCAATCAAATCATAGAACTGAATGAGTTAAGAGACAAAGCCTATGGTAAACTACAGATACATCAAGAAAAAATGAAGAATAGTTTTGATAGGAAGGTCAAAGAGGAGAAATTCTTGGTTGAATATTTGGTTCTGAAATGGGATGCACCTCATGAAGAGAAGGGGAAACATGGGAAGTTTGATCACATATGGGTTGGTCCTTACATCATTGCAACATATACCGGAGAGAATTCTTTCTTTTTGCAGCATCAAGATGGATCTCAGCTAGAATAAGGTCCAATAATTGGAAGATTTCTCAAGCATTATTTGACCTAAAAGGAAGAGGTAATATTTTGTGTCATAGTTGTATGTATTTATTTATTTTCAAATAGCACAAATGGTGAGCCAAAGGATTTGAAGCTCGAAGAGAAGGCCATAATATATAGAGGGGTAGCAATGTTCCCTTTTCTTTGTTTTGTGTCTATAGAAACAACAAAAATAAAAAGGTTTTGAATTCTGAAATATGGGGATTCTCCCAATGGATTCGACACCTAGTCTATGGGGTTATTTGCTACCTCACAGGGAGGATAGCATCCCTAGTTGGAGCCACTTGCTAGCACTGTTTTTGTGCTAACTAGTTGGAGAGGTATAAAACAGTGTAAGGAGGAATAAGGTTTGTAAAATTTTCATATTATATAACCTTAAAGGTTGTTGAGGGGGATTTACAGGTGTTTGAAGCGACATTTACAGGTTAAGAATTCCAAATACTTAAAGAATTTTGATTTTTGACCTTCAAATACATGTAAATGAAGAAATCCACCCTTAGCTAAATGTCGATAGGAAACAGGTGGCCCAGATGCACAGTGTAGGAGATCAAAGGCCAAAATTAATTTCCTCCCAAGGAAAATCGAGAGCGGAAGTGCGGGAAAGGATAAAACATATTTTTGAAAAATGGTAAAGCCTGACTTCTGCATTCCATGATCCATGATTCGACGGCTCAGAACGTCTACACCTAAGATCAACGACATGAAAAGGTGCAAAGGGAAGAAAAAAAAACCCAAATTTTATGGGTATAAAAGGTTGAGCTTTCGACTTCATCAATCTGCCAGACGAATGGCTCAGAGCACGTCCACAAATATCAACGGTTCGAAAAGAAGGACAAAGGAGGAAATAAAAAACGTAAGAATTCGGTCGTAAAATGCAGAGATCCCACTTTTTTATTTCCGCCCTTCATTGCTTGATCTCAGATCAACGGCTAAAAATGAATCCTGCAGAATATCAACGGTGCTGAATAAGAGAACATGTGCATGAGTTAACTAGACTTCCAGGCATGTATGACTTGGTATACCCCGTAGCTTCCAATGACTCAGATCAACAGATAAATTAGATCGATGCTGGAATTCCATTCCACCAATCTAAGTTGCACGATGAAAAATACTTTTTGTATTTGTGGAATAGGCTAAAACACCTACAGGTTTCGATGGCCGAGATCGAAGATGGTTTAGATCAATGGTGGAGGTGAATTTCGATGATCTAAAGTGCTCATGGAAAATCACATTTCAAATTTGCAGAATGGTTTAAGAGGAGTGCATGTTTCAACGGTGGAGATCAAGTTGGGTATGAATCTATGGCGGAGAATGATTTCGCTGATTGAACATGCGCAGATAAAGACACAATTGAAATTTGCGAAATGTGGTAGGCCCTTTACACTTGGATGACGGAGATTACAGGCTGTTTTGATCAAAGGCTAAGAATAATTCTGCGAATCGAAGTTGTACGGAGGAAAATTGGGGTTGAGAATGGTGGAATTGAATATGAGCCACATATTTTGATGCTCCTGATGAAAGTTAAATATAGATCCACTACTAAAAATGGTTTCGCTTAGCCAAAATGCAAGGAAGGAAAGTTTTGGTGTAAGTGTGAAATATGTAAGTGTAGAAGGTGAACAAGGGTATAGATTTAAGCTAAGGTGAGTCTACGGTTATAAATCAACCCAAGCGTAGAAGTTATAAGATGGATAGAAAATGTCGTATAACTGGAAATCAAGGTTTAAGGTGAATCAAAATGGACGGCTCAGATTGGAAAGGGGTACATATCAAAATAGACATCTGTTCCAGTTTTCAAAGTTGCATGAGGAATAAAGAAGAGTGAAATAAGTGGTAGTAAGATAGTATGGTTAACCAATAGTTAGAAATCAAGGGCTCATATTGAAGGATACCAGATCTACGAGTTAGATTAAATTTCAAAGAAAAAGGTGCACAATCAATATGAAGAATAAAATAATATAAGGACAAGAACGTGGATTCAAACCATTTGTTTTTCCTGGAGCATTGGAAAACAAGAATTCAAACTGTGCGGAAGGCTCCACCGTGGACAAACTTTGGAAATATCTGTCAGTTGACCAGGTAGGTTCATTTCTCTATTGAAATAGCATTTCATGGTTGAAATGGAAGATTTAGAGGTTCATAATATTGAGTATCGAAATGTTGAAGAAACCCTTGAGGATAAAGATTCGGAAATCCTCAACACTATCTTGTTAAATGATAATGTAGAAACCACCAAAAACAAACTGAAAATCCTCAAAGATCAGGGAATTGATACTCATGGAGTATTCAATTCATATTTCTTTTAATTTTCTGTCGAAAAAACCCCAAATTTTCCAGATTTCGTTGAGTGGTGCGCTAGTAATTACTCTCCTAAAGGAGTCATTATGGATGCATCTAGGTCTAATATTTTGTGTCCAGTAAATTCCCCTGTCATCCGAAATACTTTGTTAATTCTTGTTGATTTTATCCAAATGCCAAAAGAATACAAAGAAGAAAACCTACTCTAGTTTTTTCAAGATTCTTCAGTCGAATAAAAAGAAACTTTCCTCAAAGCCTGCTCAAAACCTGATAGTCAATAGTTAAATCACCCTTGTCCCATTGATTACAACCTGTTTAATGAAGAAACACAGTCTCTGATAACCTTGGCAAGTCAGTTTTTGGGGTTGGATACAAATAAGTACATCACAGAACCTTTGTTGAGTCTAATGTTCACCCTTAGTACTGGTCAAGTAGGGTCTAAGCAATTGAGTCAATCCATGCAATCATCATGTCTTAAATTTGATGAGTTTTTAGCTGAGAACATCTGTTCTCAGTTAATAAACTTCCACAGGACAAGAACTTTCAGATTTCAATATTTTCTGCTGAGGATGTTTTTAATATTCAATGAAGATAATTTACAACTCCCATAGATGGTTATAACAAATGAAATGAGTAGGGATTATTGTAAGTTTATGAATTGTCCTATAGCACCAGTATATAATGTTTTCTTTCAAGAAATATTACCCAGAGTACTACCAGAAATGAAAGAATTATTACAGTTATCACCTGAAAGAAGAATAGGGGATTGGTTCCTTTCTAAACATAATCCTGTGATTAGGGTATATGGGTTTGCTCATCAACCCCATGGCATGCCAACATTTTTTACAGTGGGAGTGTTTTCATTGGAATTGATTAGACAAAGGCTAATAGTTGAAGATGAACATTTCTTGAGCTTTAAGACGACTTCATAAATTAAATTTCCATGGGAAGTTGGTCCTCTTACCATTAAAAGTAAATAATCCCTTTCAATGATTGAAAGCATGCTCAAAGAAATGGTATTTTTCAGTGGAAGCTACAGTTAATTATGACCCTCACCATGTCATCTCAAATAGGAGACAAGCAAATAAAAATAAACCATTTGAGCATTCTAAGGTGGCAGGACTATCTGAAGCAGCAAATTGGATGGACTACCCCAAGGATATTAATAATGGTGAGGATATGCAAGAAGATTCACTTTCATCTACACCAGGGAGCTCTCCTCCTCAATAAGATATTTCTAGTATTTTTGTTGCAGCTACTCATGTCACTCCATTGGCTAGTTTTTCTGAAAAAAAGTGAATAAGAGAGATCTCTAAGAAGCCATGGATGTAGATGAGGAAGATACTGCTAGAACACCCAAGAAGAAAAATATTGGGAAAACAAGGCAAGTTGTACCATCCACTAAAGCTAAAGACAAAAAGAAGAAGATGAAGATCAAATGCCTAGCCTTTGAAATCCAGGAATATACCTTTGATAAAATTCCTAAAGATGCTTATTGGAAGAGCTAGTCGGTGAGTCGACTAGTCGAATAGTCGACTAATTGGAGATTAGGTCAACTACATGAGGTCGTGTCAGTTGACTGAACCGACAGGTAGTCATATGTAATTGTTTGTAATCATATATATTAGGCTATTGATCCAAATGAGAACTTGGTTCAGTTCTGTGTATGTATGGACCCTCATGTTATAATATAATTTGTTACTTCCTTATCTATGTTCTTGTCTCTTGTGTCTGTTATGTCTATATGATTCCATGTGTATTATTGGTAAACCTCTATGCTTTGTGAGATTACAACATTGGTTCCATTGCCGGTAGTACATAGACGAACATAATGACCATAAGCATATGATATTAGAATAAGAGATTAAGAACTGGTGGGAGTGTAAGATAGCAAATTATTTGCAGAACTACCCAAGGAGAAATAGATTGACCATTACTCAGGTGAAGGATAAATTCTTCACTGAAACACATAAGAAGTTTGTAGAATCAGTACCTCATATTTTGAAAAAACTTCTGGATGAAAAAGCCAAAAGCAACTAAGGACCAAGAGCTACTGGAGAAACTGATCCGAGGGGGATGAACAAACCTGTCAGAGTGGTTTGAAAAGATCACAAACGAATTCTACGAGGAACAAGCCGTGGAAGAAAGAACTTCGGTCAAAAGCGTCCAGAAAAGGTTTTATACAGACCTCACCAAGCAGTTCCTTTGCTCCTTACTGACCCTTTTGTTCAAATTCCTAATAGAAAAGGGAGCGGTCCATATCGTAGAACCTCATCCGTCACTACAAGAACCACCACCAAATTCTAACTAGGCGGAGAAATAGAAGAAGTGGGAAAAATTCATTGCCGAAAGGAAGTGGGAGTATTTCCTAAGAAAATAAACAGAACTATCTGAGCTTTCTAAAGCATCGGGTAGGCTATGGGGGGGTAGCTGGGCATGTGTCAAGGTAAAGTAAGAAGGATTTTAGTCGTCTAAAGAAAATACCATCACCAGCAATGAAAATTCAACATAAAAAGGAAATCGAATGAACAGTGACACAAAGGTACGACAGATTTATAGAGAGTAGAAAGAGAGAAGAGGCTGAAAAGAAGGGAAGACATAAGAGAATATGATATAGCCCTACAAAGAGGGATGACTACTAGTGTGACATACCAAGAAATAAATCCACTAGAGTCGGTTCATGACTGACAGGAAGAAGGTGTAGATGAAGAAGCATCACCCATGGAAGAAGACTTACGGATAGAGCAGTGAGAATCTCTCCAAATAGAAATTCCCGAGGAGGTAAGACCTCTGTCTCCAACGAATCTAAGTACCATAATACAGGCCATTGTCGAAGAATACCTATGACTAAGAGCTGGTGATTTTGGTATATGGAGTCGACTAGACGACAAGGTAAATGATGATAATCATCTAGTGATCCGTCGACCGGAGGAAGGAAATTGGGTAACACTTCAAGTGTACCCTTACAACCGAAGTATCCACTTGCTTTACCTGACACATGAAGGAGCACCCCCCTACCAAACATAGCTTTGCAAAATATAGAACAGTCAAACCTGCAGACAAATCAGTGCAGTTGGACATCGACAGGATAATTCGACCTGAACCGAATGCTTGTTGGAGAAGAAACGACAAATAAAACGACCGACGAGAACGAAATTTTTGTCGACAACAGTTCTGCACAGAAAGACAAACAAAATTCCCACTACCACCACCACCGCCACCCCCTGGAGGAGACAGCGACAGCGATACTGACATGGGTCATGGATCAGCACATATCCCTCTATACAAGAGTGACGAAGACCCTAGACAACATTGGTTAATCTATGAGTCAATATGGGAGGCAAATCAAGTTATGATCGAAGAATGACAGATGGCACCGTTCATCGGTGCCCTGAGGAAAAGAGCACTAACTTGGTACATTACTTATATCGAGAGAATTCCCCAAGCATCCAAAGAAGACATTAAAGCACAATTCTTGTCTTTCTTTAAAACTCCAGACGCAAAACATCTGGTAGCCAAAAAGTTGAAAACAACATCTCAGAAGCCAGCAAAGTCTGTCCAGGAGTACGACAAATGATCGAAGGACCTCCTTAGCCAACTAGACTATGTAATTGAAGAACAACTATTAATTCATTGGTTTCTTGCAAGTCTATCACAGAAAATCTGGAGGCACATAAGCTTGGAGATGTTTAAAACATATGAAGATGCACTTACCAAAGATCTGGAAGTAGAGATGGATGAAGATTTCCCAGCATATCTCGTTGATACTAGACTGGAAGAACAGCTAGCAATCATGCAGAAATAATTGAAAGATCTTAACTTCAAGAATCAAGATGTCTGGTGCACAAAATGCTCCACGACCAGACACACAAAAGATAATTGTCGACAAGATATAAGTCGACAGGACGTTCGGTTTGTTCAGACGAAATGTTTCTGCGACATTTTCCAAGAACATGGAGATCATACAATGAAATATTGCCCATATAACATGAAAAATGGAAAATCATCTTGGTGCACAATCTATGAGGTAAAAATTCACACAACGGTCGACTGCCACCTAAATTTAAAGAATCGACAAAATTACCAAGCAGTCTACCAAAAAAGCGCAGTCACATAGAATAACGATAACACCCAGTGAAGCAATGATCAAAATGAGCCAAATGATCAAATATATGAAGGTCATCGATATGAGCATTAATTTGACAACCATCATGGAGGATATGGAGGTCGAGGATGATTTTCTGGAAATCGCGACAATCGACCATGACGACCCATCCAATGCTTTACATGCTACAAAGAAGGCCATCGCTATCATCTCTATCTAAACTCTCCTTTATTTATACAAAAAAGCAAAACCTTTGGGCTGCCCCTCAATGACCTTTGGGCTACCCCAACCTTTCAGTTCTAAATTCTTTGTCTTGTAGTATGTGCCCGTAATTTATACAACATGCTATATTTTAAAATTAAAATTTAAGAGCACTTTATGAAGAGGGCCCAACTTGGTCGCTGATGAGATTTTTCCAAGCCTAGGCCTCTACTACTATCGATTTGCTCAATAATCTGTTGGTCTTTTTGAGATCATGTTAATCTCAGACTTTCACTTTCTTGTTTTCTTTTCTTTATCTCTGCTTCCTCATTTCTCTTTCTCTCCTCCTCTTCCTTCCTTGCTGCTTCCTCTGCAGCTCTCTTTATTTCTTCTTCTTCATTCTTCAGCCAACTCTATGTCATAAACATAGCATGTTCTTAGACCATTAAGCTTTTACCAAAATAACAAAACTGTATCAATCTATTTACCTCCTCCATATGCATTCTGTAAAATAAACTATACACAGTATTAATGCATGAAAAGAAAGAATGACAAGGCAAAGAAATCCTGCAAGTTTGTGTCTTGAAATCCTCTAAGTCCATTGTCCAAAACTAAAATCACAAGCCCGATAGAACAGACTCTTCATCTCAATTTAGGCCACATCTGGACTAACTCAAAATCCTTCAATGAAAGAATGAACCATAACAATGTAACCACCAATCCTCAAAACATCGAACCCTAAACTGTGCTCTTCATCTCAGAAAAAACCTTGACTCGACCAAAACCCACGAAAAACCTCCGCCATCCCATAAAATAGAGTAAAAGCACACAAAATTAGCAAGAAAACCCTATCGACAGTTGAAAACTCTAATCATCGAAAGGATAGTTTGATTGACAGCCACAACGGTGGATTCACAAATGCATCGACAGGTTAGTTCACTAGACAGCCGCAACGGCAGGCCACAAACAGACTACGGGTTCTGTGAGAAAATAAATCTATCGGCGATCGAAAACTCTAAGGCTAAAGGTCAGAGCTTCAACCTTAAACACATCTGTAGTGTCGGTGATGAAATCCTAAGCGTTGGCGTGGCCATGTATCAGAGATCGAAGAGACTACCTACTAAACACATCGGCACTGGCGAGCGGAAGGAATAACCCCAATACTCTTTGTATTTTCGGCGATATAAAGCACTAAATGCCACCGGTATAATGTATCAGAGATCAGAACTACTAACCAATAATGCGTCGGCAGGTCAAAACACTAAACATCAGATAGATAGTCTGATCGACAGCCGAAATGGCGGATAACAAACTGACTGTGGGTTCTGCGGATCACAAAACCGTCGGCGATCAAGAGCTCTAATAACTATGTATCAACGACTCAAAACTCAATGTTGCCACCATGTCAGCAATGCAAGGACTAGCCCTTCGATCACAATAAAAAATCGTTCTGATAACGATAAAATAAACCGTGTCGGAAAAAAGGTTTAAACAATAAAATGACAAAGAGGTAAAGGCCACGGATCAGCGAAAATAAGAACTATTCATTGTTTCCCTCCCAAAACGTCAGCGGCATAGAGAACTAATGCCCCAACTCAACTTCAACTGACTTCCGAGAGCGATCAAAAAATTAAAAAAAAACGTTAAGTGTTCGAAAGCCTTACGGCTGGGCGACAATAACACTAGCTCGTTTAACCCCCAAAACAGCGGGAAAAAATAGTCAATTAGTCATCCGACTTCCACATCAAAAAATACAAATTTATAGCAGAGGAAAAATAGAGTTCAGGAACCCAAAAAATCTCAGGCTAAATAAAATTGAAAGGAGGGTCCAAAATTTTAGAAAATTTGGGAAAAAAGTTGCAGCTGCAACACCCGGCTAAACAAAAACAATTATATAATGATGCAACAAATATGTTTAAAGAATTTTCTAGACAGGAAGAAGCCAATGAAAGTCAACAAAACATGATGTAATGAATACAAAGAACCTGCATATAGTAACCCAACAAGGGACAAAAATTGGGAATGATAATCCACGTATAAGTAAAATCAAAGAAAAGAACGATTATCCTAACCCAGCTAAACAAAAACAATTATAGAATGACGCAACAAATATGTTTAAAGAATTTGCTAGATAGGAAGAAGCCGATGATAGTCGACAAAACCCCGTTAAATAATTAATACGCTTAGTATAGGATGATAAATCGGTATCTGAATTCATTGAATTATTATATAATATGAAGCATAAAAATAATACAAAAAAACAAACTAAAAACATATGCAGTCTAAACCAAAAAGACAAGAGCGATGCCGACCCACTTATCGATCTATAAATCGAAGGATACCATGTTCGACAAGTTGTACTCAACTTCGGTTCACAAGTAAATATTATGACTCGTGACACTTGGGAACATTTGGGAAGACCTCGACTATATGAGTCAGGAATGTACCTCAAGTTAGCCAACCAAGGTCTGATCGAACCCATCGGGGTTTGGAAAAATGTCAATATGACAATAAAAGGAATATCGACCAAATTCGACTTTGAAATTATTGATCCTAAGAAAGGATCCAGTTCCTTCCCAGCTTTAGTAGGTCGACCTTGGGGAAGAAAAATGAAAGCATCAATATCTCTATACAAAGAAAGGAATGGACAAAGAGTCATAATACCTATTCATTCTTCCCAAGGGGAACCTTGGATAGAACCCATTGATGAAGAAGTCGACATTCGACAACTATACCAAATTCAAAATAATGAAGACTACATTGAACCCAATATCTATGGTGAGTTTCACTTAGGTAATCAAGATTCAGTAGGATATAATTCAGACGCGGAGTTATATGATTGGGAAGTTGAAAAATACGAGACCCAAGCAAGGGGTTGTTGGACCATTCAAGCTATACAGAAGACGCCATTCCATCAATGTTTCTCAGTCTCCATCATCCCAAAAATATTCGAAAAGAAAAGTAGGGAATATCCTACCTAAACCCCAACAAATATAAATATCAGACAAATCCCAAGGTATAAAGAAAGAGAATCCCCAGTTATGCATATAGAACAAGTCTCTACAAACATAGGTGAACATGGCTGACTACAAAGCTTGGTAGAAACCTTTATAGGACAAGCTTCTCGATGGTGGGATACCCATCAATCAAGATTGTAGACATGGACAACAACTTCAACTTACTTTGTAGAAATATTTGGAGGAAAGAAACTAACCAAACAGGTACAAATACATGTGTTCATCCAAGGGCAAGACCCAGAGGAGCACATAAGAACATGCGAAAGGAAAGGGAGAAGACTTGGGTATAAAGACGAACGTACATGGCCACACTTATTTCCCTCGATGCTAGCCGACTTACCAAACAAATGGTATCAAATGGAAGAAGGACGAGGCGAAACATTTCAATGGTACAAACTTAGAGAGAACTTCACTAAGGAATTTAGTTTTATACCACATAATGAAAAGTTAGTCGAAACTGCAAAGCAAATAAAATCATTTATAGAACCGACTAGGAACAACAATCTGATACAAAACCACGATCCACCGACAATACCATGAAATAACATACAAACCAATATAATACCACAGTTGACAAGATTGCAAATGGAAATCGAAAATCTGAAAGGGAAAAGCTTTCGATGGAAATCATATCACTCAGAAACAACAAAACCAATTTGCACAGTACTTAATTTCAACACAACCAACAAAGAAGATACTGACCGAATGACCACCGCAGACTTTCCTATTACATTCTCACAATTCAAAGAAGGGATTCGACCGATCAATGAAGCTAAAGCACCAAAATGGTTGGATGCCAAAATTAAAACTAAATAATTTGACATATCAAATGATGATCGACCAAAAATGGCAAAAATTGGCAATTACTGAAGTGAAGAACAAACGACCGAAATAGTAAACCTACTGAAAGAATTCTGGGATTTCTTTGCTAGAGACTATAAAGATCTCAAAGGGCTATTCCATGAAATGGGAGAAATGAAGATCGACATCAAACCTGATTTTCGACACGTAAAGAAGAGGCCATACAAATTAGCTCATAAATACAAAGAGATAGTCACGAAAGAGATTGGAAATATGCTCGTAGAAGGAATTATCTACCCTATTGACCAATCGGAATAGGCAATCCCAATGGTCATACAACCAAAGAAACATGACCCGATGAAACTAAGGATCTGTGTCAACTTCAGAGAATTAAACAAATTCACCCTAATAGACCCATTCCCAACTCCATACGCAGATGAAATCTTAAATGAAGTCGCAAGACATGAATGCTACTTATTTACAGACGAATTCTCAGGATACAACCAAGTACCAATAGCCAAAGAAGACCAGAAAAAGACAACATTCGTATGTGAATTTGGCTCATTCGCCTACAAAGTTATGCTTTTTGGTCTCAAAAACACACCTGTAGTATCTTTGATAATTGTTTTCAAAACATTTCAAGAATATATCTACAAAACAATAGCAGTATACTTTGATGATTGGACAATCTACTCCATGATGAAATATCACTACAAATGACTAAGTCTCATGTTGGAACAATGCCGACAAATCCATTTATCTCTCAACATAAGCAAATGCATATTCCAAACTCCTATAGGGATACTATTAGGGAACTTTATAGGCAAAGAAGGCATCAGGGTCGAATTTGCAAAGATAAAAATTATCCTAAAATTGAAATCACCAGTGAACCCAAAACAAGTCAGGGTACTACTCAAACACATGGGATATTACAGGAAATTTATTAGATACTACTCATATATGACCTATCCACTGGAAGAACTATTAAGAGAAGATCAGGAGTTCGACTGGACAGATGAATGTAACATATCATTTGACACATTAAAATGGAAACTAGTCGAGGCACATATCCTCAAGTTCCCGTATTGGTCAATCAAATTTCACGTACATATCAACGCATCAGGCCTAACACTAGGCACGATCTTAACACAACTAGGGGATGATGGAATCGATTACCCTATAGTTTATAGCAGCAGAAAAATAAACAAGGTAGAAAGAAACTATTCGACAACAGAGAGGGAAGCATTAGGAATGGTATTTGCACTACAGAAGTATCAAAATTACCTACTATCCAACCCTTTCATCTTCTATACTGACCACCAAGCATTGTAATACCTTTGCACCATGGGAGGATTTGTCAATGGCTACTACTATTCCAAGAATTTGAATTCAAAGTCGTTGTTAGACCAGGAAAATTAAATGTCGGACCCAACCACTTGTCGAGAATCGACACGAGAGAGGAGCTGACAGGAGTCGAAGATGACCTACTGGATGCACACTTATTTCAAATAGAAGCTGTCCCGACAGAATTGGAAGAAATAGCTCAATTCCTAGAAAATGGCCAAGCACCAGAGGGCATGAGCACGAAACAGAAACAAATCCTAGCTATGAAGGTTGCACCATACAACCTCATAAATGGATTTTTATATAAAATGGTCTTGGACAACATCCTCAGGCGATGTGTATTAGAACACGAAAGATATAATATCATGCACGAAGCACACTATGGACTAGCGGGAGGACATTTTCAAGCAGATACAACTGCTAAGAAAATCCAACAATCGGCGCTATGGTGGCCGACATTATACAAGGATTGCAAAAATTTTGTTAGCCAGTGCGATCGATGCCAAGGACTAGGTCGACCTCTGCCTAGTACAGAAATTCCCTTGATATCAGTAAACCCAAGCCTGACATTTGAAATTTGGCCCATAGATTTCATAGGACCGTTCCCAATAATAGCAAAAGGAACAGGTGCCATATACATCATAACTGCAGTAGAATATGTAACCAAATGGACGGAAGCAGAACCTGTCGACACATGTTCCAGTGAGATAGCTGCTAAATTTATCTATGAAAACATAATTACTAGATTTGGATGCCCACTAACCTTAATCAGTGACCAAGGATCACACTTCACTAACAAAACCATCAAAGCACTAACAGACCGGTTCAAAATTGACCATCGACGCAGTACAACTTATCACCCTCAGTCAAATGGAGAAATAGAGGCATTCAAAAAAACATTAACAAGAGGCTTAACAAAAATATGCAACACCAACAAGGATGATTAGGATGAAAAAATCCCTGCAATATTATGGGCTTACAGACAGCATACAAACGTTCGACTGACCAAACACCGTTCCAACTAGTCTATGGCCAAGAAGTAGTAGTTCCATTACATTTTCAACAGCAAACACCTATCATAGAATATATCTTACATGTTGATTTCAAAGAGGGCAGGAAGGACCGACTAATGCAACTAAGCAAACTAGAAGAATACCGACTGCTAGCTATACGACATCAAGAAATTCAAAAACAACAGCAGAAGGCTTGGCATGACTGAAACATTAAAAACAAAAAAATTTCGGTAGGAGATCTCACTCTGCTGTATAACAGTCCCGTGAAGGGAAAACCAAAAAAATTACATACAAAATGGATGGGACCTTACATTGTCGAAGAGATTCATGCCAATGGATCAGTCCGACTAAGGATGTTACAAGGCATAATATTTCAGAAACTTGTTAATGGTGCCCGACTAAAATGGTTCAAAAACTAAGCAAATAAAAAAAATATGTATGTATACATATATGTAATGGCCATAACCGTTCAGAAAACCTATAAAAATGGGATAATCCCAAAAACAACAAACAGATCCAACACCCGTAACCCAGAATGACAGAAAATTTTGGAATATTTACTAGACTACACTTAGACAACTGACATTCCACCCATCGACATACCACCATCGACCACCCACATGATTGACATCGATCTATGACTCCAAAGGTCAAATCATGCCTTCATGACTACAGTCCGAAGGAGCGCCAAAATCAAAACGCATTTAACACAAACTTGATAGATCATCCTGGACCATCACTTCCTCCATTAATACATCCATTGAAAGAATCACTAACCACTCCGCCTATAAATATCATGCCAAAAAAGGATCATTTACCGCGTTTTGAAGAAATAGAGCAACCAGGCATTCAAAAACCCGAGAGCAGAAACCCTGTAAGTAAAACCGACCAAGAGACCGACAAAATGGCCCTGAAGCAATCCAGAGCCGTAGCTGCAAAAACAAAAGAACTACAATCCACCGAAACCCCACTCATGAGAAGACTAAGAAACATAAAAAATTCCAAGGTACAGGAAACTTCATGGGAGAAAATCTGGGCAGAAATCAAAGAATGGACCTATGTATACAAGAAAATGACACAAGAAGCAAAGAAGATAAGCTATAGTACCATTATGAGCTACATGAACACACCATTCATGGCGAGTTTTGGAGGAACAAAAGAAACTGCTGTAAAATTCATCATCAGCCGATATCACAATGGAAAATTCTACTTCGACAGACCAGTAGAAATTTCTGGTGAGGTCATATACAAGCTGACTGGTCTCTCAAACCAGGGTGAACCTGTTCCTATCCGCATAAAAGAAGGATTGGTAGAACGACTAACAGGAAAACCATCAGGGAATAACTTGAAAGGGCTAATGATCAATCAAATACAAGCCTGGACACCACAAATTGTGGCCAAAATAATAGCAACAGGACTCACTCCTATAGGTTGAGTGAGCAACCTAAAGCTAAACATGCTAGAAGCAGTCGACACAATAGCAGAAATGGGGAAAGTTTATCGTTGGGCTCAGTATGTTGCGGACATGCTCAAGACTATATGTGAGAAATGTCAGGAGTCGGTCAGGATTATCAGGTTCCCATCACTGATAATCTGGATAGCAATGTACGACTTGTGTCCAGTTGGATACAAGCACTTCTGAGAACCTAGCAAGTATTACATGTGGAGGTTCAAACCCTTCTCACAGAATGGAATGATAAAAGAGCTAGAAAATGAAAAAGTAATGTTGGAAAATTGGTTCCAAAACCTAAAACTCTAGACAACTAGATGGAGGGTGCCTCAGAACATCTGAAGAAGTCTACCAAAAACAGCACACATTCAACAGGGAGAAAAAGCAATAGAAAAACCTCTCGATTATTACCCAACAGTCAAAGAGATTTTCCAAGAGCTAGCTCGAAAATCCAATACAAATCTATCAATACCAGTAAATTCCAAAGAAATAAATCAACCAATCAAAGAACCATTGACTGACCAGGAAAAAGAGGAGGATTATGAACTCTGCCTATATATTAGTATGTTCATGTTAGAAGATACATCAACAGACTTCAACTGAAAATTGTACCACAACCAATCCAAATGGGAAGCACACCGACTAAACATCAGGTAGCTAGACCAGCAGAAAAAGTATCATTCTGACTCACCAACAGGAGGAAGGAGAAAAGTAGATAGAAGAAGAGACTGAATCAGATAATCCACAGTATTCTATGATGAAAGAAAACCTAAAGAAAATAGCAAAGGAAATAGAAGCCTCAAGAAAAAAGAAGGCAAATCAAGAAAAAGGGAAGGGGAAGCGTAAGCTTATCCTCTCAAAATCAGAAGACAAATAAGAATTGTTGGCTATTGCTGCCGACATCATAGAAGACGCTATAGCAAACAAAATATCAATCGATACACAGTTTAAGCGGTTCATCGACGCAGGAGCAAAGAAAGGAAGATCGAAAAAGGTAAAAACTACAACCCCTTCAGTTGATGAGAAAATTGTCGATCTAGTCTCTACACCCCCACCCCCATCCCCAACCCAGATCACATAAGAGGTGTTGAAATATTGTAACTTCAAAGAATATTCCATATGTATCTTTTGTGCTCCCCAATGGTCCTACCAGGAGAACCACTTGTATTACATTGTACCCCGATGCTCCTAATCGGAATAACTAATAAGAGTCATGAGGTAGTCCCCTCTAATTGTAAAGGTGGGTCATCAGCACCCCAGTGTGGTTACTTGAGCCTACATGTGTAACTCGAGCCTACATGATTTAACTCGAGCCTACATGTCGAATGAGTTAACTTAATTGAACAGATGAATATAAATAGAGGTGTAGTGCTCCTCATTTGAGACACACACACTCTCACTTGTGTAGCGCATTAGTGGAGAAGGAGGAGGATCAGGCTTTGATCTCCTTGCTGGTTTTATCTTTTGTCTTTTATCTTTTTGGGGCATCTATATTGAGAAAGCTTTTGCTGGGTTTTTCCCTTTAGGGTTTTCCCAAGATAAATCTGTGTTGTTCTTGTGATACTGTTTCTTTCAGTGATCCTATTTATATGCTTTTGTTATGAAAATGAAATGAAATACTGATGTCTTAGCTAAACATATGAAAAGTTAACATGGTATCAGAGCCACCCTGAATAGGACAGCTTTCACAAGGTAAAATAGCCCTCTCTCTCTCCCCGGAAGAAATTAGGGCTTCTTGCTGAAGAGGAATTTTTGAGTGAGATTGGCATAGGATTTCTCTCCTCATCAAAATTGAAGTTTAGAGACCTAGATCAATATTTTTGGTTGGGTGAAACTCTGGGAAAGTCAAACCCTAGTTTGACCCCGAGCTAGAAAAACCCTAAATACTAAAACTGCTAAGTTTTGGTAAATTTGCTATATCCTAAGATTTACGAAGGCTCAAGAGCTGAAAATTGTAGAGACCGTAGATACAATCCTGATGTACACTGTTTCCAAAATTCCACCTCAGATTCACTATATTCTTGGAGATATGATCCCTCCAAGTTAGGCTTCCATCCTCTTCCATAATTCATCCCTAAACAGGGCACCTGGGGAATATTGCTATAGCTTGGGCTACAGAGGTCCAAATAGAATTCTTGAATCTGTTATAGAAATAGCATGGAATTTAATTTCTATGGTCTGAATTTCAGAACCCGAAGATGAACCAGTGACACGTGGCATGACATACAACTTTGTTGTTCTGAACAGTCCTGTAACAGGTCACCTTGGGAAAATGATCATAAATCCAAATTGGTGAAACAAATTCTGATGAAACCTATGGTGATGGATCAGGGACATGTGAGGTTACCTTAGTGAAAAATTTCAGACATAGGGGAGCAATAATTGTGGATATATCATAGAAACAGTAATAGGAATTTCTGTAGAAGAAATTGGAAAACTAGGGCTTCCTATTCTAGGAACTTCCCTCTACTATTTTCAGAAAAGGAGTTGATCCAGTGGATTATTCCTCTTTTAAGATCCAATATGGTATGATGGTTCAAAGAAGCCATGGGTGAAAAATCAGACGGTGAAAACACAAATAACCCACGCAGATCGGAGGTCGGAAGAGATCCCCTTCCACGCATCGGAGGTCGGAAGAGCATCTTCCTTCAGCAACGGCAGAAGCTTAAAGACGTTCGGAACAGATTGACGGTCGGAAGCATTTTCCTTCCACAACATTGGAGCTCACAAAGCTTCTTCCTTCCACAACGGCGGAAGCTTAAATAAGTTCGGAATGGATCGGCGGTCGAAAGCGGAACAAGAGCCGCAACGTCAGAGCTATAAGGGATCGGAAGTCGAAAGTGGAACGGGAGCCGAAACAGCGGAGATATAAAGGCTTCCTGCAGCCGCAACGACGGGCACAATCTTGATCGGAAGGATAACACTTTCAGCAGCCGCAACGGCGAAGCTCACAAGACCTTCCCCATCCGCAACTATGGAAACCAAAGTGACTAAAACTTCTGACTCAAACACTGCAATACGCATTGCTAAACGGTTGGAAATCTGTGCACAGTTTTGTTGCGTTTTATACATATGACGTTATTATGGTATGGCAGGATTTCATCATGAATATATTATGTGTAACAGTTGGCAAATCTTTCTTGGCAGTTATCACATTCGATCCGTTGCCACAGTTGAGATGTCGCTGAAAGGCATATGAACTGCCTGTTATGGAAAATGAGTTGGCATTTGGTAGAGGATGTGAACAGTCGCATTTATTTAAACATTTCTGCTCATTTGTAACGACAAAAATGAGGCTTAAATAGGGGAAGCTGGCGACCATTGAAAGGGGGACTCAGTTCGTGGAGAACGCAGGCTTGGAGAGTTTGCTGTAAAACTATCCACATGCTGTTGAAGTCGACTATTCTCAGTTACTACTTGGCTTCTTTTGTCTGTTGAAGTCCATTTTTGTAACTTTCAGAGAGGAGGTCTTGAAGACTTTACTGTTAATGTCCAATTTCTGTGATTAGTCCAGAACCATTTTGTACCATTTTAAGAGATTAATTGGATTGGTACCCATTGGAGAGGGACCCGGAGACGTAACCCAGTGGAGGGGGTGAACTCTGTTATCAACTTCTGCTTGTGACTATGTTTCTATGTTTTCTTCCTTGTATCTGTCTATCAGTGTTGTGGTTTTCATTCTTGTTCTAAGCATTTAATTTCTGTTAATGTTGTTCCATTAATTAACCTATTGCACGCATTCTTTTACAACAAACTTTTAATGCACTAGATTTGAGGTCCCATGGATCATATTTGGTATCAGAGCTGGTTGACTGTTGTGCGAGTTTGTGAATGCTTACCAGGTCCAGGTTAAAGCTTGGTGAAGGAGATCCTTAGATTGGCTCCAGGAGAACATTCTCAAGAACCATGTCTTCTCCACAAGAATAAGGACATACAGAACAGGAAGAACCTGTTATTTCTGAAACTGAGTTTTTGGAGGATTTTATGAGCATGAAAGCCATGATGGAAATTCTACTCGATGAGCGAGCAGAAAGGAAGAAGAAAGAAGAAGGATCTTCATCCAGAGATGCAT